>OU427001.1:5493264-5505764 GCA_911387935.1 Dolichovespula saxonica
TATATTATAATATCGAATAATAAATATAGACGTGATAAAATATAATATTTTTTTTTCTTTTTTTTTTTCTTTTTTTATCGAAATATCGTAATGACCTATAATAATAAATTATGGTAAGGGAGATTAGGTTTGAAATTTGTTTTTTTTTTTTGTTTTCGTCATTATACACGATATAAAATTATATACTCTATTATAAAGACTTTTTACAAAAATCTTATTAATATTTTACACGATAGTACGACAACGTACATAACCTTTTTCTTTTTATATATATATACATATATATTTTTTTTTTTATTGCTACGTCGAAGCTGTCAACTTTTTAATAAGACAGTTTAAAATTATCATGGGAATCGACTTTGATAACCAATGAGATTGATTAATTAACAATTACGATTTTTTCGACGAGTCGTCGTCGTTTTTTTCTTTTCTTTTCTTTTCTTTTTTTTTTTTTTCTTTGTCATGAAAAGGCCGTTAAATATAATTAGTCGAATGATATTATAAACTTCCGATGTCGTTGAATCTTTTCAATTTTTCAGGAAAGACGTCTTTGAAAAGTACAGGGTCGGCACGAAATTCGACAGATTGCAATGGCATCGTACCGTAGATGGATGAAAATCTATTTATACATTGTGTACGTTCGACCATATGCGTCAAATCTGCCGATAACATTTCGGTATTTGTACACTCGGGACATCGAAATTTCTTTTTTGGTGTCACCTATAAAAGAATGAAGAAAAAAAAAAAAAAAAAAAAAAGAAAGAAATTTATCCAATTCGATGGTAATCAATCTTCTGATATAAAATTAAATCTACCCGTTATATGTAAATAAAAATTACCTTTATCGGAGCCTTTCCAGTCGTATTAGCGACTAAAAAATTCATCGCTATATCCTCGCAATTCATATGTTCGTCAACCCATTCTTTAATATCACCCGGCATCGCGGTTGTATACATATAATTCCAATACTGCAATAAACAGTGATTTTTCTTTTTTATTTTTTCTTTTCGTTTCCATTTTTTTTTTTTCCACAAAAAAAAAAAAGGAAAAGAAATAACAATTAACGTAAGAAATAAGTGAAATAACCTGTCGTACTCGTACGTGCTTCTTCGAAGAGATATAGGAAGATGGAGTTTGGGTCAAAGGGGGTATTTACAAAAGAGGACGACATTACGTTAAAGTATCTATCGATCTATCGATCGATCGATCGATCGATCGTTCGTACCTATAAAATGTTTACGCAAGAGGATATAACGATTATAAGAGGAGTTGGATTGAATCGTGGATGAAATTATTTCTTTTTTTCTCCATTTTTTAAAGTAACGATTTGTTAGGACATACGGATTACCTTGTGATGAAAGGCAGCACCGGTTAAAACCATTGAAATACTATTAGTCCATTCGCTCTCGTATTTCCAACAATTAGTCATGTTATCCCACATGTGAATACGGGATGGGAATCCTACTATCCTGTCTGGAAATTCTCTCCAAACCTAGAGAAAATGATCGTTGAAATGTACGATACGTGACACGACATATGATTTAACAATTCGATGATAATAATATAATTAATAAATAAATAATACTTCGTAAGCGAATTCTACTTCGTCGGTAGTTAACATAATAATATCATCGTCTATCGAAAGTACCGCTTCGGTTTCTATTTCGTCATACGGGTAAAATCTGTTAGACAATTTATTTTCTTTCGTTTGTATAACTTTCAACGGTTTAGTTAGTTTTGGCCATCTCGAAGCTGTAACATAATAAAACGCTGTCAATATGTGTCATTATTACGTGATCAGTAACAGCGTTAATTTTGTATTTTTGTATACGTACAATGGGGCGGATCTTTTTGTTGGTTATTCCAAATAACTAAAACTTTGGATAAACTTGGCACTTTTACTAATTTATTGATTAAAATAAATAATAATTCTAGCCTGTCGTACGTTAAAATAACAGCTGTGAATCCTCTTGTCTTGGGAGCAGTTAACGGTAGAAATAATGGAGAAATTTTATCCTGTTTATAACAAAAGAAAAAAATATATATATATATATGCATATATAAAATCAGTTTTTCTCCGCGTCCAAAAAAAAATATATTACGTCTTTGATAATTTACCTTATGGAGAGGTACATTCCAATATATGTAATCCCTTGCATAATTTGTGAACACACGGTCCGCTAATATCTCCAAAGTTGTATCCGTTATTTTTTGCATGGACTTAAAATATCTTTTATAAAGCCATGTACCTTGCTCTCTCAATTCTACTATTCTTTGCTGAGATATCCTCTTTAATATCGATATCACTTGTAGGACATCTATTTCGCGAACAAATATTGCCGCTCTAAAAAATTATAAAAATTAATAAACACCAAGATATCAATATAATTAAACTAATGATAAAATATGATATATGTAATTAAAAATATCGTACCTTGTCCAGTCAATTATACCATAAAATGGCATGACCAATGAATCCGCCACGATTACCGGTATACAACCAGCCGCCATAGCTTCTAACAAAACACTTTGTGCCAGCCTAGCTCCACGTATTACGAAACAAAATGTGGCGGTCTAAAGATACAAAAAAAATGTAAGAATACTTTCGTGCGTCCTTACTTCGCATGAACATTGCTAAGTCATGAAAATATATTTTCTAAGGTAATACGTACTTGAAGTACAGCAGGATATTTATAAACATCTTTTCCAGCGCAGCGTACCGTATTATTCATGGGACTATATTGTAAACATGGACCAAGTAATAATATTTCTTTCGGGAAAGAACTTTTAAGCTCTATTAAATCTTGTTCGAAAGCAGAATTAATATTAATTTGGGATGACATAAGCAACCATATTCTAGAAAGATTGCAAATGAAATTATTAAACGGATAGGCGTTATTCCTCATAGATATAAACTTTTTAAATTTCCTTATCATGAATATCATCAATACCTTTTAATTTTACTATTTCTATTGAAATTAGTTAGGAATGAGCTGTAAACAGGTAAGCTGATATCGAATCCATATCTGTAGGTTAACGTAGATAATCCAGCACCGGCGATCATAGCTTTTCCGACGGATACATCAAGAACGGTATTATAATCTGGAACGCTTCCTGGTACCATATTGAATATTAAATGATTTTCGCCGCCGTTCCAACTATTGTCATAAGATAATAAAAATACTGCAATTATTTGTAAATAAAATACAAGTTTAAAAAGTCAAAAAAAAAAAGATTCGGATTTATAAAATACTTACAATGGCAATGTTTTCAATGCCTGCGATACTTCTTGCAATTTCAATCTATTCTGATTGAGAGTATCGATGGAGGGAACGAATATGCATGCTTCGTGCGGATTTGAAGTGTAAAACTTACTTGATATAAGGGCATTTAAAATTTGATAAAACTCTTTAGTCATTTGACTAGTTATAGGTTTATGCGATCCATCCAAATATGTTTTCGGAGGGTATACGTATACTAATGGTTTATTGCCTCTACTACCGCAACGATATACGTTGAAACAATTGAAATATGTACACGAAGAATTGGTAATATCGGCTGCTGGTGAATCCGCACTTAAAACCTCGATTGGTAGAGTATTTATATTAGTCAAAACAATTGCATTATAAATCGAATTTTGTGGTGTATCGCCAAATTTAAATACATGATATGCAGCTATTAATATGATAATCAATGTAAACAAAAATAAAGTCACAACAAACAAATTGTGATAATGATACGGTAAACGTATCGTTTTTAAGGATAACCTCGTCGTCGGCAGAACCATCTTACGTATTCATTGATATAATTATTAAAGAAACTGCTCGTTACTTATACGTCACATCGTTGAAAAACAGTTGAAATTCTACGATCAGCTGATAATCGCCGAACGAAATACGCCATTTTTATTTAAGTCATTCGATGTACACGTCGACGTTATATTTCTCTCAGCGTCATATTTAATATTTGATAAGAGAACAAAATAAGATATTATTACATTGACACTTATTGTATCAACGCATAATGATTTGGTTAGATACAATTATAGAAGCATATAACACTGTGTAGTGTATACAACATATTACTTTGTATCCATTCACGATTGTTAACCTAAATCTAGGATTTAACGTACGTGGTACAATCTAGTACCCTATTTCGTTTCTATACCGTAGTTATGAATTTTTGGTACACCCTGATGAGATGACTCTGCGCGGGAATTCTGATACTATTATTTTTTGAAATTGATAAACTTTTCTTCTGTTTCTTTTCTTTTTTCTTAATCGTCTTCTACAATATCGACAAATTGTAGTTTTTCGTCGGTATATAACAAATGTTATTTAAAACGTATCATTCTTGGTAGTTCTCGTCCAATGTGATTTTCTTCATAAACGTTTTACATAAAATTTGTTAATAATAATTAGTTGGTATATATATATATATATATATATATATATATATTTCAAATAACTACAATTCTCTTTGTCTTAACTTCGAAAAGTATAAATTAAATTGCGTTTATATATATATATATATATATATAATTTACGAAATACAACGCGCGCCTAGTGATATAACCTAACCTATACGAATACACGCTCGCATAATTCGTTGACAAAACAATAGGATAAATATTTGTGACGTTAAGTGTTTATTAAAAATGTTATGAGATAGAATGTATCCGGCAAATCATAAGACTATTTTCGTATTAGACCATACGCCTTATTTTGGTATATCCGCGGAATCTCCATTAGAATTTGACTTTTTAAAGAGTCGTGGGCAAAATTTGATACCATTAGCTCCTGTTTGTAAATCATTATGGACTACGAGTGTCGAAGCGTCTCTTGAATATTGCCGCATCGTTTGGGACTTATTTCCAACTGGCAAATTGGTTTGTAAATATATTGTACGATGGTGTACGATTCATTAGACTTATTATTAATTCTTATCTTTTTTTTCTTACAGATTAGATACGTAGTGACCGACCGTGCAGCTTATGTATTGAACTCATGGAGTCCACTACAACAAAATCTAACTCACGTAATTATTTGTCAAAATTCTACTATTTGTACGCAATAACGTATCGAGATATCATCAGATCTATCTTAAACTTATTTAATTTTAGATAATGAACGGAACCGCCATTCTTGGCGTACCGACAAAAAGTCCGGAACCAGGAGAAGATTATTCGGTGATACATGGTTTAAGAGTGGCTATAGAAACGCTCAACGAATGTTCAGAGATTCAACACGAGAAGAGAACTTCTTTGAACGAAAATAGCAATAAGCTTCTGAATAGGGGTAGAGTGATTTGTATTACGAGCGCGAGAGATAATAGCAACATGAAAAGTTTAGAAAATATATTTTTGAACGAGTTAACTCAAGAGAATAAAACCGCTATGGCTTCGGATCAGTAAGTAATTCTTTGTACATTTTTCTTGTAATAAATCCAACTAACTTAACCTCTTGATACTATTACAGTTTGATGCCGATAGACTTCTGTCACTTGGTTATATTAAATATCTGTCCTAATAACATCGAATCGCAGGTAACCAGCCAAGGACCAAGAGAGGTATTTGATATTTAAAGTTTTTATCTTCGTTCGTCATACTTGGACGAAACGACGAGCGTATCTTTCCATTATCAATATTTATGCCAAAGGTTTCGCCTCTTTTGACCGTGGAAGTGCATTCAATAAAGGCCCCCGCATTGCACTCCAAATTGTCCCATCTTATTTTGTCGCATTACGACTTAGCCAGTACGACGGTAACGGGGATACCAATGAAGGAGGAACAAAATGCCAGTTCTTCCGCTAACTACGACGTAGAAATATTCCATTCCTCCGCCGCGCATTCTGCGATCCTAAAAGGTATGGGAAAAAATTTAATCGAACGGAATTTGTTTAAAAATTATAATGGCATACACGTAAGTACGGTTTTATCTCGCAGGTAATCCGCAAGATTCGGCTTTACTGAAAACATTCAGAAGATTCGAGGAAGGTTCGGAGTACGAAACGGTAACATTGAAATGGTGTACACCGCGCGGTTGCAGCGCCTCGGAAATGCAAAATTGCACGGCAATGCATAGGATTACTCCCGTGGACGTTAACAGCAGGCCGTCCTCTTGTCTAATCAATTTCTTACTGAACGGTAGATCGGTTATGTTAGAAATGGCAAGGAAGAGCGGCGGTAAAACTATATCACATTTACTTGCCGCTCACGGCGGAGAAATCTTTATACACACTTTATCTACGGCAAGGAGCGTTCTCGAAGATCCACCATCGATCAGCGAAGGTTGCGGCGGTCGTGTTACGGATTATAGAATAACCGTAAGTTCGAAAAATATCTCTTTTTTTTTTTTTTTTTTTTTTTTTTTATTAGATCCAAACACTAATCGTATTTCTTTATCACGTAAGGACTTTGGATCGCTTATGAGAAATAACATGTTGGTACCTTTGAAGCGTAATCCAAACAGTATTCCCGAGGGACCGGTCGAAAGGATGAGGCCGAGATTAGAACGTCATACCAAGTATTGGCCGATTACAATTTCTAGCACGCTTATGTTCAATTTGAAACAGGTGATTAATGGTATCGTACGACGCTTAACATATGTTCGGAATCGTCGTTGCGGAGGGATAAAAATAATTTTCCTTTTTTTCTCTTTTCTTCTTCTTCTTCTTCTTCTTCTTTTTCTCCTAAATCAATCAATAATAAGACAAACGAGACGATTATTTCAGTTGCTCGATCCTTTGCCGGAAATAATGATAAAGGAAGAGATAACGGTAGACGAGGTCGTACAGTGCAAACAAATAATCTTCAGTATACTGCAATTGGAGGCGAAACACGAAACATTGTCGATGCCCAGTATAGGGGGTGGACGTGTTGGAAAGGGTGGCGCACGTAGGGAGGAACATTATCGTTTGTTGTGGGGCGAATTGGAGACGTTTCTGAAACATCACGCCAACAGTTCTGCGAATCATTCGGAGGTATTGAATTGTTTGCTCGAGGTTAGGAGCAAGGACGACAAGGACAAGGTCGAATTGGATCAAGCTTTACGCGAATTGGACGGGTACATTTTTTTTTATTTTTCGTTTATATATATATATATATATTAATAAAGATATATTATATATATATATATATATATTAATAAATATATATTGATAAATTCGTTTATATATATATATTAAATATTATCATATATATATATTAATATATATATATATATATATATATATATATATATATATATATATATATATATATATATATACATACACGATTTTTTATATATACGATATATTTTTTTTATTACATACGATCTTTTTCGTTTATATATATATATATATATATATATATTAATAAAGATATATTATATATATATACATATATATATATATACATATATATATATATACATATATATATATATACATATATATATATATACATATATATATATATACATATATATATATATATATATATATTAATAAATATATATTGATAAATTCGTTTATATATATATATTAAATATTATCATATATATATATATACATACACGATTTTTTATATATACGATATATTTTTTTTATTATATACGATCTTTTTCGTTTATATATATATATGTCGCGTTATCGCGTGCCACGTGACGATAGAAATAAAAATTGTCATCATAGTCGTCGTTGTCGATCTTTATTAATATCGATATATATATGTATATATATGTATAACATGATCGAAGCTTCGTGAAAGAGGACGGAACAGCCCGAGCAAGCGTCATCAGGGCTACTACGGACTCGCCAATGTCTCCGCCAGCTAGTACGTCGATGATATCCCTCGGGAAACAATTACACAAGGGGAATCATCACGCCCCGAAAACTTTGTTGGATATCTGGTTGCAACGGAGCACGCCGAAGGAAAAGAAACCGGATTTTCATGGTCGGATTAATAGCGACGGTCTTAAAGCTAAATTATATCCGAATTTGAAGGAGAGCGGTAGGGAACCAAGGGAAACGATATTGGAGGGATAAATGAATTTGGGTAAGGAATTAATCGAATTGTTTGCGAAAGGTATCGATTATTATAAATGATACATACTTATATCAATTTATGAATAATACATTTTTATGATCTTTCGATTTCTTTTCTTAATTTTTTTTTTTTTATTTTATTTTGCCCGATTAATAAATATCCTTATTTTTATTAGCAGTCGGAAGGATCGGTCGCAGTTAAAGAAAAAAAAAAAAGGAAAGAAAGGAGACGTGTAAACGTAAACGTACACGATACATAAGAACGTTTGTAAATAATATATAACGGATAATATTATAACGAAATCTGCACAACAAATCAAGACAAATAAATATATGCATATATATATATATATTATATATATATATTATATATATACATGTCTAATTTAATTAATGTTCATGACAATGGAAAAAAAAACGAGAGAGAGAGAGAGAGAGAGAGAGAGAGAGAGAGAGAGAGAGAGAGAGAGAGAGAGAGATAGGATGACTCGATCATAAAAAATACAAATCCTTTACACAACATCTATCTAAATTATCTAAAACACAATCCAATTAAATTCCAAACAAATGATATATATATATATATATATATATATATATATATATATAAAATTCATTGATAAAAAGATATATCACGTTCGAGTAAAAATCGACAGTACGATAATGAAAGAGACAAAGTATACTAAACTAAAATTAATTCTAATCACAAAAAAAGAAATCTATATATATATATATATATATATACATATATACACTGATGTTTCGATGATAACGTACGATTAAACGTTGATAATGTACTACGTAAGTGTCTGATTTAAAAACGGATCCATAAATTCGGATCGTCGAACGATTTATAGAAGAGAAAAGGATGGATAGAGAATAATGACAGAAAAAGAGAGAAAGAGAGAGAGAGAGAGGGAGAGAGGGAGAGAAAAGTATATCAGTGTAACAACGGAAGAACGGTAAGGATAGTAACGTTTATCCCGTAACGACCTTGCCGTCCTACGCTGGTATTTTATAGCCAACACGTCGTCGTGTCTGCCGACTGTCTGAGTTAGTACACGAGAGAGACAGAGAGAGAGGAGAGAGAGAGAGAGAGAGAGAGAGAGAGAGAGAGAGAGAGAGAGAGACGTTGACCTCTTTTGAAAACTATAGGACTTGCGTCTGGGTATGTATTCTACCTCCCACCACCCTTTAAGATTCGCTTGCATCTCCCTCAGTTCCCTCCCGCTGAAATGGAATTCCATTGCTAATCGATGGTAGGAAAGAGGGAGGGTGGGAGGGAGGGAGAGAGGGAGGGAGGACAGTAAGCAACAGCAGCAACAGTAAGCAAGCAGCAGGTACACACACACACACACATGCGCGCTTGCATACACGTACGCTTACACGTACACACACATACGCTCGCGAGCAACAAACAAACAAACACACATACATACGTACATATACATATATATATATATATATACATATGTTGTAGTGGTAATGTAACGGGAGCAACGGGTTGGGGGAAAAGAGAATCGACGGAGACGAAAGTGGAGAACCGTACGTTGTGTGTGGGGTGGCGGGTGGGAGAATACAAAGAGAGAGAGAGAGAGAGAGAGAGAGTGAGAGAGAGATGAGGAGATGGAGGAGGTGGAGGAGGGTGGAGGTGGTGGTGGTGGTGGTGGTGGCGGAAGGAACCATGGAATACAAGTTCGTGACGTAACAGTTCATTCATCCCGAGACAGACGATATCACGGTCAATGGTGTGTACATCGTGCGTACGCATATATGTATATACATTGGACTTGGGTCTGGATTGCGTTTTCTCTCTCTCTCTCTCTCTCATTCTCATTCTCACTCTCTATTTCTCTCTCTCTCTCTCTCTCTCTATGATATAATATATATATATATATAGATTTGTATGTATATGTATATATATATATGTATGTATGTATGTATGTTGTATGTTTTCTCTCTATCTTTCTCTCTCTTTCTCCCTCCCTCTCTCTCTCTCTCTCTCTCTCTCTCTCTCTCTTTCACTCTCCCTCTCCCTCTCTCTTTCTCTTTCTCTTTGGATATTCTCGCACATTTTATGCGATAGATCCGAACGTGCGTGTCGAGATACTGCGTGCGTGTACGTGGGTGTCTGCTGCGTATAGTTGTGGTAGTAGTAGTAGTAATAGTAGTAGCATATGTATCGGCCGTGAAATGCACAACACACGTGATACATGTGTCTCTCTCTTACGGACGATGCTCTGTATATATATATATATATATATATATATATATATATATGTCTCTCTCTCTTTCTCACTCTATCTGTCTCTCTCTTATTATACTTCTCATTCTCTCTCTCTCTCTCTCTCTGTCTCTCTCTCTCTCTCTCTCTCTCTTGTCTTACCTTTGCATTTGTTTTCTTTCTCTTTCTTATCTCTCGTAATACGATTTCGTTTAAATCGTTCTTTTCCGTTTATTTTTTCTTTTTTTTACTGTCGCACAGTTTTAGATTTTGATTACATCATATATTTTGCAATAAAAAAGAAAGAACAAAGAAAAAGGAAAAAGGATCGTCAATAACGAATCCAACTAAATTATTTAACGTAAGAATCGATTTGTAAATAGTTCACCGTAATCTTCTCGACGATTCCAAACGAAATGTACGCGAGTACGCTCGTATATGTACATTATTAGCTTTTTCGATCATCGTCGTTAAGGATATTCACGGAAGATCACGACAGAGAAGTGATAAGTATTTATTACTTGACGAAATAGTAAAAAAAAAAAAGAGGGATAAAAAAATGTCCAAGTTTTATAATCGTTCTGACGAATAAACGGAGGACGATTGATATATATTTCCTACACCACCCCTCCCTCCACCCTTTTGTATTATGTGTTATTTTTCTCAATTTGTTTGGAGGAACCAATGGTAAACATCGTATATTCGAGCCCCCGGATGGTTTCTACGTTCCGTAGAAAGGCTTATCGATAATGCATAAACCTTATCGATTTTCGGTTGCGTACTCTCCGGTTCCTAGCTTGCGGAGTGGATATCGATCCGTGGCATAGAAGTAGTAGCCGTACATTGCTATATATATATATATATATATATGTACTGGTGTGTGTGTGTGTGTGTGTGTGTATATATATATACTCTCTGCTGGCTCTGCTATAGCATAGCCTCTATAATTCATCGTCCTTCGTTCTTCTTCCTGGTCTTTGTACACCTACCTTTGTACCTTTCTACCTTTGTACCTTTGTACCTGCGATACATCTAAAACTACCTTTCTAATACACTGTTACGTTTAAACCATCCCATAACACGTTCAGTTTCTTAGACAATATTAAAAAAAAAAAAAAAAAAAGAAGAAGAAAAAGAAAAAAATTAATGTTAAGTTAAATAAAGAGAAAAATTATTATTACGCTATATTCATTTGTAATTGTATTTATTTATTTCCAATGTCATATGGAAGTATGAAAATATAATGTGATTATCGATCATTGCACGCTTGTAATCAATCCTTTTATGGATTTCATTTTTTTGTATTTCTTTTTTTTAAATTCGTGTTATAAGAGGATTGTGTGTGTGTGTGTGTGTGTGTACGCGCGCGTGCATTAACTTCTTCGAACACAACATACATGTATACGTATACGTAGCTGATAATGATTTTTCAACGTTAGTGACAAAAGAATAAAACTTTATCTTACAGAAAATCCAATGTGAAGGATATAATACTAGAATATACACACACACACACGAGTTTATTTCTGATTATCTGAAGAAGAAAGTTATCTTCGTTATTTGAAATAGCCAAGAGGTAAAGATAAATAGATAGATAAATAGATAGATAGATAGATAGGGATAAAGTGAGGAAAAAAAGAGAAAGAAATGAATCGTTGGAACGTTTATTACAAAATTTTTCCATTTCTTTACGGAATTGTCTCAGTGCAATTCTTTTTTGTTTTTTTTTTCATTTTTATTTGAAAAGAATCGAAGGAAAAAGGAATAATAAAATAATGAAAAGAAAATAAACAATATCTCGCAACTGTAATTCCAATTACCATCAGGGAAATTTGATTAGTACGAAAAAATTTCTTAATATGGTGCGTCATAATATTTTTACGTAATATTTCTTGAATATTTAATTTTTCTAATCTCAACGTCTCTAATCGTTACTGATCTCAAATTATTTAAATATGAATTGGTTATATTTGATTGATTCAATAAAATTATTAATATAATAGAAATAATGTACAGTAAAATTAGAAAAAATTAGAAAAAACGAGAGAGAGAGAGAGAGAGAGAGAGAGAGAGAGAGAGAATAGTCGAAAGTTTCTGAAAAAAAGTTTATCCTATCTCCTCAAAATAAAATTTACGTGAGTTTCTCATGTCACTTTTGTCTCGAACGAAATTCCTCTTTTTCCCTAATTAAGATCCAAAAGTTTCGCGGGGGGAGGAAAAAAAAAAAGAAAAAAGAAAAAAAAAACGA
>OU427001.1:5508264-5515764 GCA_911387935.1 Dolichovespula saxonica
TAATTCAAACCGAGCCACGCCTCGTTTCTATCGGAAGGATATTCGATTAAAAAACTTAAGTGGATAACGTTGTATAGCGAGAAGCGATTACGCGAATCTCATTCGCGCTCGTAACGAAATAATCGATCTTGCCGATCGAATTGGAAATAGAGATTCGCATTAACGAGAAATACGAAGAAATTTTGATGAGAGAGAGAGAGAGAGAGAGAGAGAGAGAGAGAGAGAGAGAAATAAATTTTTATTTCCATCGTTAAAAAGAAAAATCAAAAATAAATAATGAAATAAAATTCATTGCAGTCGTGATTATCGATTAATTAAAGTGATCTACTTTTATCAATGTTTTTTTTTTCTTTTACCTTACGGGACACACGATACATGCGATATCGTTCAATAAGTTATGTATACGCATAAACCCATTTGGAACACGAGCAGCTGGATAAATCTATAAATAAATAAATAAATAATTCACCCTATATACATATATATATCATATATAACAAAATATATAAATTGAAATACGCTGTATATCAACAAGTGGTAAAAGGAAAGGAAAATTGATGGAACGAGAGACGGTACAACTCGTTGATCAAAAACAAAAAAAAAAACGAAACGAAAACAAAAAATTAAAAAAAAAAAAAAAAAGAATGAATGAAATCCAACATTTTAATAGACAAATTCCAACGTTCTTGTAGAATCGAACAAAACCGATCGGGCGATATACATCATGTATAATATAATCTGTAACAAAATGAACCCGACGAACGATTAAAAAATAAACAAAAAGAAAAGGAACGGAACAATCCAGGATGAATAAATAAATAAATAAATAAATAAATAAATAAATAAATGTATAAACAGAGAAAAGAAAGGGCGAAAAAAGAAACGATAGTTGGGGAATGAAAAAAACGGAAAAAAGAAAAACAACAACGACAACGACGACAACAAAATAATAAGAAACTCTACGTTCATAAAAAAAGGAATGAGGAAGCTAAAGAAAGACGAAAAAGAGAAAAAAGAGAGATACAGAAAGAGAGAAAGAGAAAGAGAGAGAAAGCTAGCAAGTTGATGGCGTAAGGGAGGAAGGGAGGGTGGGAGGTAGAGAGGGAGGAAGTTGGAAGGGTATCCCTGGAACGGGTATGATTACGTCGTGCTGCACGTACTCTGCAGCAATAACAGTAGTAATAGCAACAGAAGCAGCAGCAGCAACAGCAATAACAGCAGCAGCAGCAATAACAGCAGCAGCAGCAGTAGCAACAGAAACAGTCGCTACGTCACCACCTGTTTACAGACAGATATATCTATAGCCGTACTCTCGTGACCTTGTCTTTTGTATATATCATCCCCACCCACCCTTAACCCCCTCAGTTCCTCCTCTACTCCTCCCTCGTGGCGCCCGCGGGATAACTCCCGGTCACCCCCCACTCCACCACCTTTTCCTCTCCCTTTTCTCTTGTCACCACAATGTTTCCATCTCTCTCACTTTCGCTTCTCTACTACTACTACTACTACTACTACTACTACTACTACCACTACTACTACCATCACTATCGATACAAGCATCGTATCGCATCACTATTATTACTACTACTACTATTACTACCATTACTATTACGCTACTACTATTATTATTACCACCACTATAACCATTCCTTGCTGCTACTGCAACTGCTGCAGCATATGCTGCTATTGCTGTTGCTGTTGTTACTGCTGTTGCTCGGATCCAACCCTCTATCTCTATCTCTATCTATCTTTCTTTTTCATTCTCTTTCTCTTTCTCTTTCTCTTTCTCTTTCTCTCATCCAGCTTCGTCCTCTCTCTCCCTTTACCCCCCTCCCCGGCCCCTTCGACACTCCTCAAACTACCATCGAGGTAACCAGTTATTCCGTCTGTGACGTAACGAGGTGTATCACACGACCTGCCTCCGCTTTGTCGTCTATCCTTCTCACTCTCATTCTCTCATTCTATCATTCTCTCTCTCTTTCTCTCTCTCTTGCTCTTGCTCTCTGTTATATCTTCATCTCGCTCGCTCCTACACGCACACGATGTTTGCACGCGTAGTGCAGTCGCGTTGCGCTCCTCCTCCTCCTCCTCCTCCTCCTCCTCTTCTCCTCTTCTCCTCCTCCTCCTACTCCTTCCTATTCCAATGCATTCGTTCTCTCTCTCTCTCTCTCTCCCTCTCTTAATCTCTCTCTCTCTCTCTCTCTCTCTCGCTCTCACACACACACACACATTCACTCTTTCTATCTCTTTCACACTTAACGTGCTCTAAGCGTTGCACTTTCCTTCTCCTACCTCTTCCACCTCCTCCCTCGCAACCCTTCGATCCCTTTAAATCTACCGGCTCTTTACGTTGTACTGTTTTTGTATGTGTTTATATACCTACTCTCCTGCCTGTGTTAACACACACACACACACACACAGACACATAGTCTCTCTCTCTCACTCTCTCTTTCTCTGTTGCTTATAATACTCGCAGTTACTCCGTGATGTCAGAGAGAAAGAGAAAGAGAAAGAGAAAGAGAAAGAGAAAGAGAAAGAGAGAGAGAGAGAGAGAGAGAGAGAGAGAGAGAGAATACCTTAACAGGTCAACACGTAGCTTCGAAGGTCATGGCAAACGTTATTGGGTCACTGGAATAGTCGTGATGCACTTCCCATTACTGTACTCTTCTTATGGTATATGTATGTACATATACTATCTATGTAAGTATGTGTTTCTCTCCCTCTATTTCTCTTGCTTTAATGTATGTATGTGTATGTGTATGTAAACGCGTATGCAAATGAATGAAAGAGTAAAGGTCATCACCTTTAAGGATCTTCCCTTTTTTCTATGTGATTTCATTTAATATATATATATTAATATATTAAATGAAATCATTTAATATATTATTATATGTATATGTATATTTTGAAATTAATCTTGGAATTCTTTCTTTATTCATTTATTTATTTATTATTATTATTATTATTTTTTTTTAATCTGGTATCTGTCCATTTATTCATTTACTTATTTATTTATTTATTATTACCTTTATTCTTCGAA
This sequence comes from Dolichovespula saxonica, assembly GCA_911387935.1. Taxonomy (NCBI): domain Eukaryota; kingdom Metazoa; phylum Arthropoda; class Insecta; order Hymenoptera; family Vespidae; genus Dolichovespula; species Dolichovespula saxonica. The sequence continues at coordinate 5,511,305 of OU427001.1, forward strand.
GATTGCGTCGATGGTAACGATTGAACCAATATCGATATTATAAAATTATGTTTTAATTACTGGTTCATAATTGGCAGGCATTAAAATATTTATGAGAACTATTCTATGGAGGGCTAGTTCTTTTTTTCTTTTTCTATGTTTTTTTTTTTTGAATACTAATTAAATCCCTCGGAAGTTATCATAGCTGTTATTATTTCTACATAAATGTTATTATTATTGCCATTCGTTATCGCATCGCGCGACGGCATATATTCGACGTTGTCGCACGTCGACAAATTTGAATTTCGCGCGGGTTTTATTTAACTCGAATGAGAAAATAAGAACGACGAAGAGAATCCACCAGCTCGTGGATTTGAGCGTTAACACGGAACAATGCTTTATTACTCGATTGGATTAACCTTGAGGATCCTATACTTCTTTTTATTTTTTTTTTTTTTTAGAAACACTCAAAGACGAGTTCAAGGTATTCGGAGAAAAGTGATTTCGATATTTTTGTCGTAAGAGAGAAACGATCATTAAAGGTTGAAAGAAAGTTCTACACGCATATATATATATTTTTATTTATTTATTTATTTATTTATTTATTATTTTTCCGATGAGAATCATCATCCGGATCTTTTCGTTTTATTTCTTTATTTCTTTATTTCTTTATTTCTTTATTCATTTCTTTATTTGCCATCATTTGTTTTCATAGGGCTTACTTCTGATGGCAAGTACAACGTTCTTCGTTTAATATTTCTCAACGAATTTTTTTTCAAAGATATTCCTTGACAAAATGAGGTTTAACAAGCGGTTTAACGTTTAACATTTATCCTTAAAAATTTATAAAATACACTATGTCTATGTTAAACTAACGATCGTCGTTATTACACGATTTTATCGCTTATTCATACGTGCACATTAATTCTGTTTATAATATACATACATACGTAATAGTAATAATAATAATAATAGTAATAATAATAATAATAGTAATAATAATAATAATAATAATAATAATAATAATAATAATAATAATAATAATAATAATTCATCAATTCTAGCAAACGTCATGGCGTATCGATAGTCTTGTTTATTAACGAGAAAGTTGATATCTCGGTAGACACTAATACATTTGTCTCGGGTCACTCATCCGTTTTAACCGTGCCACTTGTGTAAAGCTTTAGCAGTACGGCACGATCGTACGTATCTATAGGGTGTTCGAAAAGTCTCTTGAGTCATTAACGAAGACCAATTAATAAATTTTGCGCCGGCCAATACCTTCTTCCGTGCCAATTCTTTTCCTCTCCTTGTTCTCTATTCTTTGGTTGTTTTTATCTTCTCGCAGATTAAAAAAAAAAAAAGAAAAAAATATTCCCCAACTCTACGAATCCGTAAAGAGAAAAGGAAGAAAAAAAAAGATATATACATATATGTATCGGTCTCGAGAAGTCCGCGATAAAAGGAGCAATTGATTTTTCTTTTTCTTTTTTTTTTTTTTTTCTTTTTTGAATATTGCTTACATTCATAACAAACTACCTTTGACACACGTGAAACATTTTTGGCCCATCCGGTAGTATTTAAATACATACATACGTCATACGTAGTTAGATGTATCTATGTAAAAGTATTCGAATGAGTTTGTTTCCTTTCGAAACAGTTATATGTATATATGTATGTATGTATGTATATATGTGTGTATGTTCTTCTTCCTTTTCAACGAAACCGTTAATTCCTTTCGATTTAAACGTATGTACATATGTATGTACATATATATCTATGTATTTATGTATGTATATGTATATGTATATGTACTTATGTATATGCATTATGCGCTTCTTCTCACGCGAAATTTCTTCGCAAGGAGAAAGTTAATATGTCGTCCATGAATGCGCCTCTCCACTTTCACTTCCTACGATAATTCTAGAATTCAATCTCGTTCGTGTTATTTCAAAGTAAAATATCTATGTGTATCATATGTATCCGCTATATCGTAACAACTAATCGAGAATATTATTAGGATTAGGTTTAACGATTGGTATATTTGTAATAATTTGTGACGATTATTTTTATAATAAATATCATATATAAAATTGTTGTAATATTGTTTGGATATCTTTAATGGTGCGTTTTAAGTCACTAAAGCTATATAAAATGTTATATACCAAATCAAATGTTTTTTAATAAATAAATATATATATATGTGTGTGTGTGTGTGTGTGTGCGTGGTCTGTGTAACTTAGAGTAATAATTATATGTATATATTAATAACGTATATTAATATACATATATAATTAATGATTGTAAATATTCATTTTTATGGATTAAACAAATCTAGTATATACTAAATATATATATATATATATATATATATATATATATATATATATATATATATTTAATTAATAGTATATTATATAGTACAATATAATATATTAAAAATATATATTAGTTCTTAATCGACAATAAATATTTACAATCACCGACGTAAAATATTTCTAACGATTTCACCGTAATCTCGAGTAATAAATCGAACTTAATGTCGTTTAAAAAAAATAAAAAAAGAAAGAAAAAAATACAAATAAAAAAAAAATACGAACAACACTCACGATTAGAAATAACTCAAGAAAGAGGGGTTGGGAAAATTAAACAAAAAAAAAAAAACGAAGGAAAAGAAAAAGAAAAAGAAAAAAGAAAATAGAAAATAGAAAAAAAATAACTATCCGTTTGTTTCATCTATTTTTATTTACTCTTTAAATAATCGTCCACTACAGCAATATTCACTCTGGTAATTAAGATCCTCCTCTTCGTACAATGTCCCTCTCTTTCACTCTCACTCTCTCTCTCTCTCTCTCTCTCTCTCTCTCTCTCTCACTCTCTCTCTCTCTCTCTCTCTCTCTTCTTATCTCATATAATCATATATATATATTATATATATATATATATATATATATATATATATACGTTCTCATCAGCAATGTCACCATTTTAAAATTTTCCCTCGTCTCCATTACCGTCATTATTATGGTCGACGATTATTACAATGAACATAACGACGACGGCAATGACAGACACGTCCAACATTCTTAAAATTGGTTTTAAGATTATTCCCCTCTCTCTCTCTCTCTTTTCTCTTTTGTTTTATTTATTTATTTTTTAATTTTTTATTTATTTATTTATTCTTTTCGATCAATCCGCCATCCCTCCCTCGTTCCCCGATTTTTTAATCACCCACCCCGAACCCCACCCACCCTTAATCAATAGTCAATAATAAGCATATCGACGATTGATATAGTATCGTATTTATTACAATAATAACGTCAGCCCCCGTTGATTGGCTCTCAAAGAAAAATGTAATTATCGTTTACACAGTTTTGTTAACCGACGACTTTTTAACATTACCGAGCCATTAATCATTCCCGAATAATGGCCGCGATTTATTACAATGGCTCCGTCGCTCCGTCTTTATTTTTTCTTCTTCTTCTTCTTCTTCTTCTCTCTCTTTCTCTCTCTCTCCATCTTAATCTTGTCTTCTTTATTCTGTTTAAGGCCATAAGTGTGAAGTGTGTGTTGTCTCGATTACTATAATTTGCAATTATCCAGCTCTAATAATAATACGTAAGTAAGTAATTAAGTAAGTAATTAAGTATGTTGTAAGTACACACATGAGTGCGTTTATCATTTATGTTTATTTATATAAATCGTTTGTTTTATTTTATTTTATTTTATTTTACTTTATTTTACTTTATTTTATTTTATTTTATTTTATTTTATTTTATTTTCCCCTTTTTTCTTTTTTTTTTTTCTTCAGAATCCTACGACACGATTGAGGTATAATAATTACGCAGATAAAGAGTCTTTCCGTTGCAAACTAGTCGGTTGTTATTGAATGTGTTCTCTCTCTCTCTCTCTCTCTCTCTCTCTCTCTCTCATTCGTTTTCACTCTCTCTCTCTCATTCTCACTCTATCTCTCTCTCTCTCTTTCTCTCTTTTCATATTTTATCACACGTGGCAGTGTATCTTATGACATTAAAATTCACGTTATGAATTATATTTTGTTGACGATCTCGTGCACGACCACGATTCAACACAATTTCTTCTCTTTTTTTTTTCTTTGTTTATCTGTTTATTTATTTACTTTTATATTATTTATTTATTTATTTATTTTATTTTTTTTTGTCTGTTTTGTTTCGGTTATCTACTCGAAAATACAAAGTTATACGTTTGCGTTACGCGAAATAATAGAGGAAACATGGCGGGTTATATACAGGCCTGAATCACGTAACTTGTTACAAAATTTGCCTTACGTCAATAACGTCGTACTCTATCTTATATCATTCTTTTGTCGGGGAAGTGAATAGGTAGTGAAGCGTGTTTGTTTGTTTGTTTTTTTGTTTGTTTTTTTGTTTGTTTGTTTGTTTGTTCGTAATTTTTTTCGATTAAAATAAAAAAGAAAAAGAAAAATGATATATGCACTTGTA
>OU427001.1:5528264-5560764 GCA_911387935.1 Dolichovespula saxonica
AAAGATTAGAAAATCGTCGGGATTTGACGCGCTCGAATCGATTGAAAATATTATTATTTTTTTTTTTTTTTTTTATTCATCGTACATCGGTTGTCGATGAATTATTACTTTTTTTTTTTTTTTTTTTTCTTATATCACTCACTGTTTGTTTCCACTTCATCGCTTGAACCAATTCCTCGTGATTGAGATGAGCGTCCTTACCACGTGACTTGATCTTCTTCGGAAGTTCATTTTGATACCTGAAATGATAGAAGATCAGGACGAATTATCGCGGCTGTTCTAACGCGTTTATCCGACATGAAATTAATAATAATTATATTGAAAAACGTGGTAATGATTCGCGTTCCAATACGAATATAGTGAATGAACAGTAGTATACGTACGTATTTGTATTTGTATGTTTGTGTGTTGTGCTGTGTGTGCGTGAAAGTAGAAGGGGTGTGAGTAGAAATCAGGAATACCCGGAAGATGACGCAATTGCGTGTGGTCGAGTAGAATGCAGAAATCGTCGATTAGGATTAACTCCGCGTAAAGTTGTTTCCTCGTATCCGGTTGAGGATCGAGGAAATACGCGTGAAACTACGGCGTGCGCGTTAAAAAGACACGATTTAACCCGACTCTGCTAACCAACCTACAACTATCTAAATCTTTTGGCCGAGTTCTAATCAAGCGTGTTTCCTGTTGTCATTCTGGATTACTAATTTTGTTCTCTTTTCGTCTTTTCCTTTTTTTTTTTTCTTTTTGCGATATACGATAATAATCTTCATCGATTCTTTTCTTGGTAATATTTTGTTTCGTTTCGTTTCGTTTTGTTTGTTAGCTCAAATAATTTGAAATAAGTAGCCAACGATATACGGCTCGTTTCTTATTTACATTGAAAATATATTGACCGTCGTTTAGATCCTTGTAAAATATCGGCTACGAGTTTTAATAGAGTTTGCTTCGTCGTTTTCGTTATCGTCGGTTTTGAATTAGAAGTTTTTTTCCCTGCGAAATAACATTTTTTTTGTTTCTTTTCCTTTTTTTTTTTTTTATCTAACAACAACTCAACGAGAAGCGTAGGGAACGAGGAATGATGGAAAGTAAATTACGTTTTGTTCCTAACAAATATTTACGAAGTTTCCTTTTTTCTTTTTGATTTTTGTTTGTTTTCTTTTCTTTTTTTTTTTTTTTTTGTCATTTACACCGAGGAAACTGTATCGATTATTATTCGCCCTAATAAAATATCGTCGGTTTATCAATATTTTATGTCCCGAGTATTATCAATATTTGATATCTATTTTTAATAAATAAAATTTAATACTATTTCACCGATGGCATGGTATTGGATTGGCCAATAAAGAATGTTAAAAGTTTCAACATTTTGTTTTCCCCTAAATATTATATAGTAGAGATTTTATTTATTGGGTCAAACCAATAATCTACCAACAACATTTAATACCAATTACATTTAGGTAATTTAATATACGATTAAATAATATCCAAATGTAAAATAAATAATAATTATCAAAGAGAAAGGAAAATTAAAAAAAAAAAAAGATATATCAAATTTTATCGCACGAATGGAACGAACGAGTTGAACGAAGAAAAAGAAAGAAAAAAGAGAGAGAGAGAGAGAGAACAAAAAAAGAAAGAAATAACAAAATCACGATAATAAAATAATCGTATGTGCCTAGCGAGAAAGAAAGAAATTTTGCGTACGAAACGATTATTTATTATTATTATTATATTTTTTTTTTTGGCCTAAAAAAGTCTTCCTACGCAACGCCGCTTATGAAAAATTTTAATATTTACGTTACGCCATGTGTAAAGACTTATAAAAAAAAAAATAAATAAAAATAAATAAAAAAAAAACCCGCTGTATAAGAAGAAGAAAGAAAGAAGAAAGAAATAGAAAGCGAGCGAAGAGGGGTGGGGAGAAGGGTGGGAAGAGGGGATTGGGAAATAAGAAATCACGACTATGACGAACAAAGAAAGTAATATACCAAGGGCTTAAGAACATTGTAAACGAAGTAATAGTAATATAGTAACAACAGTAGTATAGTAGTATTAGTGGTAGTAGCAATAGTGTTAGTGAATAATTGAAAAAATGAATTATATTCTCCTTCTTTCGAGATCGTTCAATCCAATTTTTTCTTCTTGTCAAATTGTAAAACTACAACGAGGTCAGGCCGCGCAGCCGAAAGAGGAATAATTGATTCGTAAGATCCACCTACAAACTTTTGACCCCATTTTCTGTGTACCAGTAAACCAGTGGCAAATGGAATCAACGTTCCATGAATTGTACGCGTTAACATTGCATTGTTCGAGAAGTGAAGAACTTTCCAAAAATAAATATAAATAAATCAAAAAATAAACAAATTAATAATGAGAGTAAGAGAGAGAGAGAGAGATACGGTATGAAATTAAAACGAAAAAAAAAAAAAAAGAGAAAAAGTTAAAAGGAAAAATAAAAAACAAAAGGTATAAAGATAGAAATCATCTGGAAAATGTCGAAACGGTGAAGGTCCGAAAAAAGGTTCAAAAATAATTTCTATCGTGAATCGAAGGGCTTGACTTGAAAGAAAGAAAGAAAGAAAATGAAAGAGAGAGAAAGAGAGAGAGAGAGAGAGAGATAAAGAAAAAGAAAAGAAAAAAAATTTCTTTCGAACCGTTTTTCCTTTCACGAGGCCAACGAGCGAGCGACGTACGAACGAACGAACGAGCAAGCAAGCAAGAGCGGAATGCCTTTTCAAGATAGAGCAACCGAGCCTCCATTTTGAGAGGCGCGTTCACGGCTCACACAGAAGGAGAGAGAGAGAGAGAGAGAGACTCCCTGCAAAAACAACCTTGACACAATCGGCACAGTAACGCTTCAAAACGAGGATTATGTCCCACGCTTCTCTGTGTATATAGTGATTCAACCTGATCTAACTTCACCCAATACACTATAACGAGATATAAATATATATATATATATATATATATATATATATAATGTATTTCGTAGTTTGAAAATTTCTAATATAGATATATTTTTATTATATTATATTCATTTTAATTTATTCTATCACGATATATATATATATATATATATATATATATATATATATATATATATTTATATATATATGAATATATATTTTTCGATGGATCAAAAGTTTCTAAGTGATTCTAAAAATCGATTATTGTGAACAATTAATTATTATCATTAATATATATTTAAAAAAATATATATATATAAATAAAAACATATGCCCGAAATATGTAATCTTTCTTATTGAATTATTTAATATGTATTGCAATATTATTATTTAAAACAAATATCACTATTACACGCAATAATAATAATTATTATTATTATTTTTTTTTTTTAATTTATTATAATACGTTATATTACGATTAAATTTATTAACATAACATTATACATATGTTTATGTAATATAACATTATAACACAAATGTAGTACGAACAATATTCTTGCAATATTTACTGACGAGAATACGCTGAAACTAACACCATTCTTTGAATTTAGAATTCAAGGAGAATTTAAAAGAAAAAAAAAAAAAAGAAAAGAAAAGAAGAAGAGAGAGAGAAGTTAGGATTAGATTGGACAAGTGCCGATGGTACTAATAAAACAGAAGAGTGTGGAAATCGATCAACATTGAAAGATGGCTATCCATTGATTCTTCTATTCTGTTACGTAAGAAATATTGAAACCATGACTAACTTCGAGTCATTGGCACAACACTACCAACGTACATATATATATATATAAATAAATAATATAATATAACTACATCTAGTTCGATAATTTCGCAATAATTTTCTTTTTTTTTTACCTAATTCGTCAAATTTCACCCTTTCATCTCGAAGAACGTAATTTTCTTAAAAGTTGTGCGAATGAAAAAAAAAAAAAAAAAAAGAAGAAAATCAAAAAGAAACGTCTTCAATAATATTACACAATAATATTTTTGTTAATCATCAATAATCTATTATTAATAATACATCCAATTATGTAGAATAATATTGGTTCGTAATTATTAATAATATATATGTATTTAATCCTATTTAATAATATTTTTCTAATAATTAATAATATATCTAATGAAGTAATAACGAATCCTATGTTTGTCTTTTAACTGGGTTTTTTTTTATCTCTACGCTCGTTTTCTTCCATTAAAAAAATAATAAAAATAAACATAAAAGTAAAAATAAAAATAAAAATAAAAATAAAAATAAAGAGAAGAAAAAGAATTTGTATCGCATAACAGCACAGATACAAATGCACGACGAAATACGGTTGAAAATAGTTGTTGGTTAATCGCGATTGGCGTTCAGTAGAGAAATTGACGGATGGTCGTTAGAAAGAGACAGATAGATGGATAGGGAGAGAGAAGGAAAGAGAGAGAGAGAGAAACGTCGATATTCAATTACGGGCCATTTGACCCAAATATTTTGATCGGTTTAACGAACTCGTAAATCGACAAAAAATCCGTGAACAGAATCGGTGTTGCTCGCTGGTGCTGCCATCTTGTGACACCCCTTTTTTATGTCTTTTTTCTTTCTTTCTCTTTTTTATCTTTTTTATCTTTTTTATCTTTTTTCTTTTTTTCTTTTTAAAGAAAAGAGAACACAAAATTCATACATTATTATATTCTATCAATATTTCATCGAATTATATTGAATCTTTTAAACGGAATGATAATATAAAGCTATTTATTAAAATAACATTCAATTCACCTGTTATGTAAAATTACTCTTTTTATAAATTAAATAATAATCCTTTGAACAAATAATACGTCTAATAAAAATTATACGATATTTCATCGAATTATTTAAAATAATCTTTCAATACAAATTGATAGAAAATATAATATATATATATATATATCATATTTATTATTAAAAAAATCAGAAAAAATTCTATCCACACTTACTCTACAATTATATTGTTAAATAAATAATCCGAACGAAACTTACACCGATAATAATAATAATAATAATAATAATAATAATAATAATAATAATAATAATAATAATAATAATAATAATAATAATAATAATAATAATAATAATAAACGAGATGAAAGCGGGAAAAATATTATAAAGCCGTGTAAAAAAAAATTAGATGACGTCATAATCGTACAAATAAAAGAACTGAACCTACACACACTGAACAAACACAAATGCGCACAAAACCGTTTGAAAACGTTGAACGAACGAACGAACGAACGAACGAACGAACGAACGAACGAATGAACGAATGAACGAACAAACGAACGTAATAATAAATGACAAAAGTTCATGAAAATTAACTCGAATAAAGTAGAACAAATTCGAAAAGAAATAAAAAAGTAAAGAAAACCATCGTCTAACCAGGGGATTAATATTCATTCTCCCTTAGCTTGATGATTTTAAAGAAACAAGGAATCGAGCTGTTCGAAAATGGAGACGGCGACGGTGGGGTTCTTATCAAACAACAGGGGAGGTCTCAGAATAATTAACGAGCCTCGAGAATAATAACAATGGCTCGAGCCATTAGAAGAAGGAAAAAAAATTTTTCTCGTTCTCATTGTTGTCCTTCGATAAACAAAAAGAGGAAATATATATATATATATATATATATATATAAAATTAAAAAAATATATATATATATATATAAATCCGAATGGAACAGTTAACCTCTTTTAGAGCCGACATTTTTATAAGTAAGAGAAAGACAAAAATTATTGAACCTGATCATACAAAATCAATTATGTAACGTCGCAATTTAAACAAACAAAAAAACAAAATTATAAACCTTCGTAACATTGCCAGCAGCCTCAAAGTGCTCTAGGAATTATCGAAATTTGTACAAAATTTCTGATTTCTTTGTTTAGAGATTCTACATTGAAATCCAGTAACTTAATCGTACTATCGAATTTTTTTTACCTATTTCTATTTTATTTGGAATGAAAATTTATTTATCAATTAATTAATAAAAAGTAACAACCAAACGTATGCGCGCACGTGTGTATGTGTGTGTGTGTGTGTTGGAGAAATGTTTAATATCCTTAATTCATTTCTCAGTAAAGTCGTGATAGTCGTCATTGCTTTTCGAGTTTGACGACGAGAACGCTCATTAGGATATCCGTTCAGTTCTCAGCAGCCATTTTTCTCGCGTGTAACACGTCCAAAGCCAGTATATATCTCTTCATCAATGTCGTTTGATTCATGTTGATAGTCATGTTTGATGTATATATATATGTATATGTATATATATATATATATATATATATATATAAACACACAAACACACACACACACACTGTGGTAACTCTTGCTGCTAGTTACTTTCAGAAATTAGCAGATGATATTATTATAATACTAGTAGCAATATCACTAGCATTAGCAGTTAGAACGACAACGATCTAACCAGAAATGAGAGGGAAAAAGAAAACAATAAAAAGGTGTTACAAGGTTGGACCTTAAAAGTCCATGGGTGATTATAAAAAATTCGATTGGTAATCCGACTTCGAATAACAGAAAAATTATTAAAGATTCAAAAAATTCGATTCCTCCAGACTTCGCATAAACTTCTTCGTTTTCAAATCGTTAATAAATATTTCCATCTCTTGTAGTTATACGTTCCGAAGGAGGGAAAAAAAAAGAAAGAAAGAAAAAGTAAAAAAGTTAAGATTCAAAAAGACTTGTAGTTTATAATTAAAATAATAATTTATAATAAAAAAAAACAATGTAATTTATAATTTTGATCGTCCGTAGGAACTTTTGATCGATCTTGAAAAAAAAAAGAAAAGAAAAGAAAAAAAAGGATTTTAATCCGTCCAAGAATATTTGATCCTCTATATATTTTCTTGTTAAAAAAGAAAAAAAAAGATAATAAAAAACAGGACGTTTCACGGAGAAATAATTAAGAAAAGAGAATTATAATCGTTCTTTATATATTTAAATTTTGAAAACCTGTTTGACGAGCTTACGTTCAATAGTATCATTATATCACTTTATTATTAATCATTTACGTTTGCGATATGAAAGAAAAGGTATGGCGGGGTGGGTAGGAGCGGGGTTGGTGGTGGTGGTGGGAGGGGGATGTTTGGGAGATTCGAAAAAAAAAAAACAAAAAAAAATCATCGCGGAGTGTCGAGGAGGAAAGGGAGTGGGGTGGGTTGAGGGGGAGGAATCGATTAACCTGAGAGTTCATAAATTGTCGTTTAACGTAGTATCGCAGACGAGACACGCGCGCGCGCGCGAGGAGTGGGGGAAGGGAGAAGGAGAGAGAGAGAGAGAGAGAGAGAGAGAGAGAGAGAGAGAGAGAGAGTGAGAGAGAGAGAAGACAGACATGTTAAAATTTTGTTTGTTTTGTTCTTTCGTTCCGTTATTTTTGTTTTATCCCAGCACATGTAATATGCATAACACGAGAGCGAGGAGGACTCTATCAGCTGGTGTTCGCTTTCGTTGGGGGGGTGGGTGGGGGGGATACTTTTACGCGTCAGCTGATATTATGTATAGTAGAAACCGCGTATATATATATATATATAACGTTATACGAACGTAGTGATATCTTCTCTCTCACTCACTCATTCACTCACTCACACTCTCTCTCTCTCTCTCTCTCTCTCTCTTTCTATTCCTTTTTCTTCCTTTTCTTTTCTCTTTACTATTTTTTTTCTTCCTTTTCGTTCTTTTCTCCATTTTCTTTTTTTCTCTCTCCTATCATTCTTTTCCTTTTTTCATTTCATTTCTTTCCCTATACTACTTTCATTTATCTCGTTTCCTTCTACCTTTTTTATTTTATTATATTTTCTTTTTCGAAAGGGGTGGTGTGGTCGGGGTGGGAGGATTGCGGGGGTTATTTCTATCTTTAATCGATTTTAATTTTAATAACAGTGAGAGAGAGAGAGAGAGAGAGAGAGAGAGGCAGACAAAGCATAGTTATATATACCGAACGGAAGGAAAAAGCGATTCGATTATCGTCATTAACGTTATTGGCATAGTCGTCAGGTTCCAAGCAAACGTTGACCGTTCGAAAGGGGGCGAGCGGGCGGGGGAGGGGGGATAGGGGGACAAAAATATGGGAATAGTAGAGAGACAAGAGAGTGAGAGAGACAAAGGAGACAGAGAGAGAGAGAGAGAGCGTTAACGTCGAATTTAACGAAGGTCCCACAACCTGCTTTTAATTAATTAAAGCAGACGTGACGCCAATGGAATTGAACCTCGGGTTCTCGTGAAGTGAAGCAGCACACACACACGACAGACGACGACAGACGACACGACCGACAGACGACACGACCGACAGACGACACGACCGACGGCGACGGCGACGACACGCGACGCGTATACTCGTCACGAATATTCGTGATGTCGAGGATGATTTCAATTTCCGTTCGGATAGGTGGAATTTTTTTCTTTTCTTTTTTTATCTTTTTTCTTTCTCTTGCTTCCGTTCTCTTTTCTTTTCTTTTCTTTTCTTTTTTTCTATATTTTTTTTTTTTTTTTTTTTTTTTTTATTACTACTTCATCAAGAAGTCGCAACAAGTGATCATGTTCGTTCATTCATTCATTTATCTATTTACTTATTTATTTATTTGTTTGTTTATTCATTTATTTATTTATTCCCTTCGTTATCACGACGTTTCGACGAAAAATCCTCATAAATATTTATTTATTTATTTATTTATTTATTTTTTTGTTTATTTGTTTTTTATTTCTTCTTAGATAAGATGTTGAAAAGGATGATTAATTTTTGTTTCCCCTTCTTTCTTTATTTATCAGGAGGTTCCGTAGAAAACATTTCTAATCGGACGCGTTCGCAAAACCGAATACGTTTGTAATTCTCTTTTCCCCCTGCCAAAAAGAAAAAGAAAAAAGAAAAAACGAAAAAAAGAACCCCTGCCAAAAGAAACGTACGTAATTTTTGTCGTGCAACTTAATCGATAGATATCGCTAATACTGTATTATTTTTTCTTTTTTTGTTTTTTTATTTTTATTTTTGTTTTTGGTTTTTTCCTTCATCGTCAAGATAATCGCGAAAGAAAAACGAACGTTCGACCTATCTCGCGTTAAACGCGATACGTACGCGTCTGACTATTCTTATTCGCAATCGTTCGATATTAATCGATCGTGAATTATTAAAAAAAAAAATAAAAAATAAAAAATAAAAGCGCGGGTTTTAATTCAAATGGTTATACGCAACGCGCGAACACACGTTTACGCGAATACGACACGACGATTGCTGTTAAATAGGAAAGTAGAGATAGAGAAACACACGTGCGCGCTTACATTGAAGGAGTACCATTCGTAATAGAATAGTAGTAGTGGTAGTAGTAGTGTAGTAGTCTAGTAACAGGAGTAGAAGGTTAAACGATTTCGAAGGTGGCAAGGGAGGGGGAGAGAGAGAGAGAGAGAGAGAAAGAGAGAAAGAGAGAATAGGGAAAAAAAGGAAAAAAAAAAGGGAAACAAAAGGCACGCAAGTAAAAGAAATAACATTTGTATTGATCCGCACGAAAAAGCGGCTTAGGACAGCAATGAAAAACGAGGAGAAAGAAAATGTCTCCTTGTGTGTGCGTATGTGTGTGTGTTATATATATATATATATATATATATATATATATATAAATATAGAAAAAAGAAATGTTGGAAACGTAAAGAGAAAAAAGAAAAGAAAAAAAGGAAGAAGAAAAAGAGAACAAAAAAAAAATAAAGGGAAAAAAGGTAACAACGACGCCATGAACAGTACTCGAGCGTGGCACATGGCGGCACGTGAGTCCAATCAAAACCCCCCGTCGAATCTTTCGCGATAAAAAGGACCAATCGCGACACGGATACACCGGACTCGATCGAAATAATCCGCGAAGGATGAATCAGATTGCGAATAAGTTGAACAAAACAAAACAAAACAAAAAAAAAAAGAAAGAAAGAAAGAACAAAAGCGGGAAAAATTCCACGATTTATAAAGTCGGTACATAAGAGAAAAATGGCGGACCGGTGGAAGAGTACCGTTAATCGTTTCTCGTAAAAAAAAAAAAGAAGAAAAGAAAAAAACAAAACGGGAGGGGAGGCAAAGAAAAACAAAACAAAGGAAGAAACGGGGGAGGGGAAGGGAAAAAAAGGAACGATCGTTTGCATGCGCCGTCGAGCGAACGAAAAAAAAAAGGAAGGAGGCAAAGGGAAAAACAAATAAAAAAGAGAGAAAGAGAGAGAGAGAGAGAGAGAGAGAGAGAGGGAAGAAAATAATGCGTGGGAAATGGACAGAAGGCTCGAGTCCAAAGTGTTCCTCCTTCTACCATCGTCTAAAACCACCCACCGAAACTTTCCACCTTTTTTGACGGAAAAATGAGACGAAGAAAATACGAAGAACGTGCGTTTTTGTGTAGATGTTAACGAGCATAAAATATCGTACGATTTTTATTTAATATGTATATATATTTATATATGTATATATATTTATATATGTATATATATTCAAATTATTTATATATATATATATATATATATATATATATATATATCAATCGTACGATATATATTTATCAATTCTGGAATAATTTTATGTTCAATTATTGTCATATTTATGAATAATGTGATGTACATATGCACATCTTGAAGGAAATCATAATCAAATTATACACACACACACACACATACATATATATTGGACAACTTAGATACAAATAATATAATAAAATAATAATTAGAGTTATACTTAGAGTAACGGATAGTTAGTATAGATATAAAAAAGATAGATATAGGGACATTAAGATTAAGAAAAGATAAAGAAAGAAAGAAAGATAGAAAGAAAGAAAGGGAGAGAAAGAAGAATAAGAAGAAAGAACGAAGAAGGAACGTTCATTAATTGTGGCACACAGGCCGCTGCTGCTTCTGCTGCTGTTGGTGGAGTAGTAGTGTAAAGGTGATAGTGGTGGTAGTAGTAATGTGTAGTAGTACTAGCAGTAGTAGTAGTAGTAGTGTAGAGTAGTAGCGTGTGATGGTAGTGGTAGTGGTGGTGGTGGTAGCTACGGGTGGTAGAGGGGAGAAGAGCCGAGGTAGAGCGCGTTCGCGCGACGCCGTGAAAGCGACGGGTCGGGTCTCTTTTGCGAATGCCGCGTTGCCAGTTTTCTCTCTCTATATATCAATCTCTCTCTCTCTCTCTCTCTCTTTCTCTCTCTATCTATCTATCTATCTATCTATCTCTATCTCTCTTTTTTTCGGGGGACGATCCGTACAAAAATGCACGATAAAATATATACGGATTCGTCCTTAAAAACTTTTGTCAAATAGTTACCCGAAATTTTTCTCTTCCATCTTCTTTTCATTTTTGACTAATTTTTCTTTTTATATATGTATATATATATATATATATATATATATATATATTTTTTTTTTATTTTTTCTATCTTTCCTTTTTACCGTCACTGTTGTTTATCGTCTCGCTCGTACCCTCCCAACCCACTCCAGCTGCTGCTTCATCGATACCAACGTTCGATCGAATACGAAATATATATATATATATATACATATATATATATAGAGAGAGAGAGAGATTCGTTGAAATGTTAAACTAAAAATCGTTGTTAATGAGACTAGGTAGGTGACATTATAATATTGTTTGGAATGGGGAAAAACGGCAAACGAAATGCGCGCGTGTAAACGCCCTTATGCAAGGAACGAGGGAATAACGGCAACGCCGAGAGCCGAGCGTCGATGAGTCGGCACGAAAATTCCGACGCAGGGAGAACGGGGAGTACTTCTCTGTTCGTTCGCTCGCTTGCTTACTCGCTCGCTCGTTCGCTCGCTTGCTCTCGCTTGCTCTCGCTCGTAAGCTCGCTCGCTCGCTCGCTCGTTCGTTCGTTCGTTCGTTCGTTCGTTTCGTTCGTACGTTCGTTCGTTCGCCAACTCGTTGATTCTCGTTTGGCGCGCGTGTTTCTGCAATTTTCGAAATAGCGAGAGGTCGAAACGAGTATTAAAGAAAAAAAAAAATAAAAAAAAGTAAAAATAAAAAAGATTTCTATCTTTTATATATATACATATATATATATATATATATATATATATATATATAAAATATATATACATATATATATATATTTATGTATGATGATAGAAGAAAAAAATATAGAAAAAAATATACATATATATATATATGATAATAGTATGTTTTTCATATAAAAAAGCGCGGGTCTTATGACGATAATAAAAGCATAGATGCGAGAGAGAGAGCACATGATAGAAGATATATATATATATATATATATATATATATAGAGCGAGCAAACGAGCGAGAGAGAGAGAGAGAGACATCGTCCATCGATCACGAAACGTCCGAAGAGACGAACGACGTCCGTTAGAAGAGCCACGTGACGCGCCTCTCTCCGGGTTGGTCGGGCGAAGCGCGGTCACGGCTTTCGAACCGGCCGCGCCATCTCCCCTCCCCTGCCCCTCTACCACCCCGCTCCCTTATCTCCTACTATCCGAAATCTCTCTCTCTCTCTCTCTCTCTCACTCCTTCTCCCTCTATCTCCGCGTAGTCGAGTAAGACTATAGGCGCCGTCGATCGGCGACGATACAAAAGGTAAATATGTTATCTGTTATATAGAGTAGAAGTAACAAACAACGGTAACGCGTTAATGGTAATAATGGTAATGGTAATAAACAAAGACAGCCGGATATTGGTAACGGCAACGAAAGACCAGTGACAATATAATAATAAACAACAACAGGCCAGCGGCAGCAGCAGCAGCAGCAGCAGCAACAGCAGCAACAGCAACAGCAGCAACAACAGCAGGCAGACCAGCCAGTCAGTCAGTCAGTCAGTCAGCCAGCCAGCAAGCGAGCGAGCGAGCGAGCAAGCAAGCCAGCAAAACAGGCAGGCAAGCAGGCAAGCAGGCAAGCAGGCAGGCAGACGAGGGGGATTGTGGTGGCGGACACGCACAGTTCGGTACGCGCTGGCAACTGGCGCGCCACGAGAGAGTTCATTGTCCCGTGCGTGCCCGCCGATGGAAGCCCCTCGACCGAAATGAGGGACCGGTGTTGGCTGTAAACTTGACGAGAAAGAGACCCCGAAAGAGGAGAAGTAAAAGGTGGAGGAGGTGGAGGAGGAAAAGGGAAAAGGAAAAGGAGGGGAATGTTGATTCGGGATATATGGAGTAAAGTAAGAGGATAAAAAAAGAAAAGGGAAAGAAAGAGGATTAATAAGAAAAGACAGAGAGAGAAAGAAAGAAAGAGGGATCGTGAAAGACAGAGAGAAAGAGAAAGAAAGATAGAGATATATACAGAGAGAGAGAGATAGAGATAGAGAGGTAGAGAGAAAGAGAGAGAAAGAAAAAGAAAGAAGGGAAGAAAGGAAGAAAGAGATAGAGAATAAAAGAGAGAAAGAAGACGACCGTGTCATGACGGGGTCCCTATCTCTCTCACTCTTTCTTTCTCTCTCTCTCTCTCTCTCTCTCTCTCTCGTCTTTCTAACGACTTACCAGTTATCCAACTTGATCAGTTCCTCGGGTTTTTTCGTCTTACGATCTGCCTTAAGTCTAAGCGCCTGCGGATAGAGTTTCAATACGTGCTCGAACTGATTTGCCGTGCCCTCCGCAAAGAAAGTTGCTGTGTCTTTCACGGAAGCCATTGTGATAACTGAGCTTCGTGGAATGGCCGTTAGGGCGCAGCGACAGCGCCTCCGAGTAGCGCACCCGTCTCCGTCGCTTCGTCTCTCTCTTACCGAACGAACTCACTCTCTCTATCTCTCTCTCTCTTTCTCTCTCCGTCCTTATCTCTTGTTCCTCTACTATCTCTCTCTCTCTGTCTCTCTTTCTCTCAGTGAGAACACGTCGGCGTTTGTCGCACACGGTACGTCGTGTCGTCCCTCTCGCTCGCACGCACGTTCTCTATCTCTCTCCTTCCCTTGCTCGTACGTCTCCACACAACTACAGCGCCGTATCTTCCGTCTTTCTCTATCTCTCTATTTATCTCTCTCTATCTCTCTCTCTCTCTCTCTCTCACGTTCCTCGTCGTTGTCTCTATCTATCCGTCTCTGTCCCACTGTTTCTCTCTCTCTCTCTATCTATCTCTCTCTTTCTATCTTCTCTTTCTCTTTCTCTCTTTCTCACTCGCACCTCCGTGCACAACACCCCTCCTCCCGCCCCACGGGAGAGGACCACGCGAGAAATCCTATTTTACCCTCTGCCTCGTTCGAATTCTCTCGGTTTCACCGGCGGCGGTGATACGCGACACACGCGTGGGACGCGTTCGGAAAGGCGCGCGCGCGCGCGCACCACACACTATCGACGAGGAAGAGAGAGGACGTTGGACGACAAGACACCACCACCACGACAACGCGGCTACGACCACCGCCAACGATTACGACGACGAAGACGTAGAAGAAGACGACGACGACGACGACGACGACGACGACGACGACGACGACGACGGCAGCGACGGCGACGACGACGACGACGACGCACGTCGGCCGAACTTCACCTTTTCCCTTTCGTCTCCTTTAATATTTTCTTCCTCTTCTCTTATTTCTCTCTCTCTTTCTCTATCTATCTTGCAGCACTTTCTTTCCTTCACTTAAATATATCTTTCCTCTATCTCCTATTTTCCTTCTTCGCGTTCTAACGAACTACCCGTAGTACGTATTACGCTTTTATCGTCCTCTCTTTCTTTCCTTCCTTCTTTCTTTCTTTCTTTCTTTCTTTCCTTTTCTTACTGTAAGTACGTGCGTGCGTGCGTGTGTATATATATATGTATATATATATCTACTCAGCTTTTCGATCGGATTTAACCCCTCGAAATGCTCCCCTTAACACCAAACGGCTCACACAAAACCGAATAATACGATATCGTTATTAATACGATATTATTCTTTAATGATAATAGTATCTCTCTCTCTCTCTCTCTCTCTATCTCTATCTCTCTTGTTGTTTCTCGTATTCGATTTGTACTTGACTCCGACTCCGACTCCGACTTCGACTCCGACTCCGACTCGACTCGACTCGACTCGACTCGACTATCGTCGATTCGACTCGACTCGACTCTCGTCGCCGTTATAAAGAAGTCACAAAAGCCAGACGACCGAGTATACCGAGAGTCGGCTAGAGAGAGAGAGACGACGACGGGCGGCTAAGGACTACCAAGAGACGACTAAAGGAGACGACGACTATGACGACGACGACGACGACGACGACGACGATGAGTTAAACTAAACCGACACGAGGAGAATGCACACGCACACGTTAGAAAGAGGAACGCGCAGCAGGGTAGCGAGCGGAACGAAGTCTTGCGCGTACCCTAGTCAGGGAAAATCACCGTGGTTACACACCAAGAGCTCGCCTTCGGACCTCGTTCGACTGTCCCGGGTGGGGAGTCGCGACTCGACGTCGCCAATAGGGAGCAGCACCGCTCGGCGTGTTTCTCTACCCCCACTACCTTACCAGGAACACCTCCCCTCCGCTCACACCGATTCCAATATACTCCCTCTTTCTCCTTCCTTTCCCCCACTCCGAATACTTCGACACCTATCTCTCTCTCTCACTCTCTCTCTCTCTCTCACTCTCTCTTGCTCGCTCCAGCTGTCGTCGCGTCCTTCCACCACTCCTCCAACCACGCTACCCCACTCTCTCTCTCTCTCTCTCTCTCTCTGTCTTTCTCGCTCGCTCTCTGTTATTTCAACCGAAAATTTTCTTTACTACCAAACCACCACCACCACTACACTACTACTACTATTACACTACTACCACGCCATCGTCACTACCACCACCACTACACCACCACCACTACTAGAGACTGCACTACCACACCATCGTTGGTAGTCTCTACGTACTAACGTTACATGTAACATCTATCCCGAGAGAGATTACGCTCTGGCAGGAGCGACGATGACAATACCAAGCCGATATACCTTAGCCTTTCTCGACACTTCTATGAACGCGCCAGCATGAGCCTTGACGTTGAGCGACCTCAGTGGCCGGATTAGAGAACGCGTTCTCTTTTACAAAATCTATTATAATCTCCTTTCTCCTTTCTATATATATATACATTCATTCTATACATACATACATACATACATACACACACACACATATATATATATAATGAATTTATTCGATATTTATCATATTTGAACGGGCAAGAATATTATTATACGATATTATTATACATTTTGCTTCGACTCCCTCGTGAATCAAAGAGAGCGAACGATAGAGAGAGAGAGAGAAAGATAGAGATAGAGAGGCTATGTGTGTACGAAGAGCGCGTGCGAATCCCGGGCCGGATGTACGCGCGAAGTAACGTGTCGCCCTGATCCCCACTCCGACGGTCCTCTCTTCGTTTCCCCCTCCACAACTTGCTCTCTAGCTCTCGACTCTCCTCTCTTTTTTTTTATCTTTCTCTCTCTCTCTCTCTCTCTCTCTCGCTCTCAAGCTATCTCGCTCGCTCTCGTAGAGCGCTACGCACGCTCGAGAGAAACCGAGCGGTGTACTTCGATCGGCCGCCGCGGGGGACTACTCTACAGCCGCGTTCGCTCTTCTACGGGGGTGGTGCGGAGCAGTGCGGTGCGGAACCTTCTCTCTTCGTCCTATTTAACTCTCACGGCTCTAGAGAGATCGTTCCGTCGGTTCTTCGTCGTTGTCGTCGTCGTAGTAGTAGTAGTAGTATAGTAGTAGTAGTAGTATAGTAGTAGTCGTCGTCGTCGCACCAGGACACTCCGTAATCGACGCAACATTGTTTTTTGCTACCAACGGCTTCCAACGTATTTCTTTCTCTCTCTCTCTCTCTTTCTCTTTCTCTATCTCTCCCCTTTTTCTCTATCTCTCTCTATCTATCTTTCTCTCCCCTCTATATTTCTTAACGAGAACGTTACAGCTGGCTCTCTCATGTATATACGATGATATATATATATACATATATATATGTATGTATAGTTAGTTCTCTTTGTATGTATCATACACACACAACGTGTATATCTACAGGAAGGACGGACTCGCATACCACTCGCTCGTTCGTTCCGTCGTTCGCTCGCTCGCTCGTTCGCTCGTTTGCTCGCTCGCTTACTCGGCCTCCGATCCTATGGCCGTATTTCGAAGCGAGCGACGAGGACGCGGATAACGAGTAAGATAGAAAGAGAGAGAGAGAGAGAGAGAGAGAGAGAGAGAGAGAGAGAGAGAGATACGGCAGAGGTCGAACCCGAAGCAGCTCGTTCGTTTCGAAAAACGGGAACGCGCCACGGCAAGCTACGCGCAGTGCCGATCGCTGGTTCGTTCGTTCGTTCGTTCGTTCGTTTCAACTTCGGATATTTTCGTTCGTCTTCGGTACCCCCACTCTCGAGTCGTTCGCTCTACGGCATCGACGAGCCGACGACTCTCTCCCCGCATATCGCGCTCTACACTCCCTTGCAGCACGCCCCCTTTTCCTATCTGTCTATCTACCTCTCTCTTTCTCTTTTTACTGATGGCAAAAGGATGCACGAACTACTACGACGACGACGAGGACGAGGATGATGATGATGATGATGATGATGATGATGATGACGATGACAACGACGATGACAACGACGAAGAGATCGCACCTTTATTTCGCCACGAAATATATATATATATATATATATATATATATATATATATATATATGTATGTATATATATGCTCTTATCGCACGCCGTCTCGACCCTTTCTCTCGCCTAACCTTACTTTTCACCTTTTCTCTTCTTCCTCTTCCTCTCCTTCTTCTTCTTTCTCCTTTACCTTATACACCTTCTACACCTTTCTACGTATCGTCATTTATTTCCTTTCCTAGGAAAGCCTCTCAACAACGGCAATACGCTTCGGCCCGGCTCTCGATCCCATTGCCTTCGTCCAAAGCCAAGATCGATATTAATGCCGGCGGGGCTAGAACGTACCATCATCGTCATAATAGGCTTATTCTCTCTCTCTCTCTCTCTCTCTCTCTCTCCCTCCTTCTCTCTATCTCTGTCTCTTTATCTCTTTCTTCGTGTGTTACAATAACAACAACAACAACAACAACAACACAACGACGACGACGATCATCCGTCTTTGTTATCAGCCATTTTGTAATTAGTCAATTGTTTTACCGATGGACGGTTCGAAAGAAAGAAGAAATGCAAAAAAAGTGTAAAAAAAAAAGAAAGAAAACAGTTTTTTTCTAGCAGCAAATTTTGTCTGAGAATACTTTTTCTTCTATTCTTTTTTTTTCTCTCTCTCTCTCTCTCTTTATATATATATATATGTATATATATATTTTTTTTCTTTCTTTTTTTTTGACAATTAGATCTCACAAATCTCCCGTTACGACACGTGCCAATAGATCTTTCAGTCACGAGGGTTGATTCGCGACAGAGTTATCGAAGTAAATACACACAAGTGCATACGTATGTGTGTGTGTATATATATATATATATATATATATATCGTGTGCTTTTAAGTTGCGTCGTACGTACGTACGTACGTATAGTACGTACATGTATAGATAAGTGTATACGTAAGTACATACGTACGTACGTATGCACGCACGAACGCACGCATGCACGCACGTACGCATGCGCGTCAATGGTCACGTGACTTTAATCCCTGCAAATGGGGTCGCGGACTGATCGACCCTCTCTCGCGGTCGCGTTCTCCTCGACGTTTTTCGAAAAGTTATCGCTCTTTCGAAACATCTCACGCAGATAGCGTAGCCGATATAAACGGGCGGCACGATTATTTCCAGACCGGATGTCAGGACCGTTGCGAAACGTGCGATTACTTACGGAATTTCTTATTAGCCACGGCAGGACGCGTGATAATATTCTCGCGGGGATTTTTTAACCACCCGAGATATACACACACACATACACACACACGTGTGTATATATAAATACATATATATCTAACGTGCCCCCTTTTATTATTTCCTTTATTAACAATTTCAAACGATACGATAAAAAAAAAATAAAAATACGCTTCATCGTTATAATTAATAAGCGAATAAAGTTGAAATCAGGGAAGGAAGACAAAAATTGATGAGATCGTTACGATAATTTTTATATAAATAATACGTGTATATACGTGTTTTTCATTGATAATATTGAATATATCGCACAGCGTATATTTTATAATATCGATAATATATATATCACGTCTTACCACAATTTTTATACATTTCATACGTTGACGCGGTATGTGTAAATATTTCTAACGTATAATTAACGAACAAATGATACAAAATGTCGATGATTAAAGATCGATCGATCGAACCGATCGAACCGATCGTTGGCGAGTCCCAAGCGCGAATAAAAACGAATGAGACAATGTATTTCGTAGGACGATAATCGAGTGCGAGCGAGGCTATATAATTTTGACGCTTGCGCAGAAACTTAACGTCGGCTTAGCTCCCACGGACGTTGTAACAGGGTCGTTAGTTCCTGCGAAAATATCTGGAAAAAAGAAATAAACAAACAAAAAAAGAAAAAAATAATAGAACAGCGTGTCAGCGCGTCGTCGATCGGGTGCGACGCGTACGAATAATCAATTACTATCGTTCTCGTCCATGGGCCCACCGCTACCGAACCTTTGCTGTTGCTATCGTAAAAGACAGAACGTCTTTGTACCATCGGAGAGACTATTTACACCTTTGTGTTATACCATTACTATTGCAAACTACATCTTTATATTATACCGTCCACACTAACATTACTACCGGCGTTAGGCAGTTGCTATATACCAGTGAACAACTATTACATCTTTATACCTACGACTACTATTACCACCACCACCACCACTACTACTACTACTCTACTACTACTACTATTACTACTACTTCGCATCGTTATCTATTACCATGTACACACACACACACACACACACACACACACAGAGAGAGAGAGAGAGACACACACATACTAACTAACGTGGGTATACGGAGGAGCTCTATCCGCTTGTACAGAAGTAGTTTTACCGAACTACTACAACGTTGTAACTACTACTACGTATGTTCGGTACTGCCGTTACTGTTACACCACTATCGCGCGCAGTACTCTCTAACTTGTGTGTTCGCTAACGTCGTCGACATACATCACTGCTGTGTATGCGTTCGCTAACGTCAGCATATACTGCGGCACCACTACTATCAACCATTGCCGTCGCCCATTACGGCTCTTCGATGCAGCCAAGAACGAGCAGGCAGGCAGGCAGGCAGGCAGGCAAACAGGCAGGCAAACAGGCAGGCAGGCAGGCAGGCTGGTTGGTTGGTTGGTTGGTTGGCT
The DNA here is from genome assembly GCA_911387935.1 of Dolichovespula saxonica. Lineage (NCBI taxonomy): Eukaryota > Metazoa > Arthropoda > Insecta > Hymenoptera > Vespidae > Dolichovespula > Dolichovespula saxonica. The sequence continues at coordinate 5,548,492 of OU427001.1, forward strand.
GGCTGGTTGGCTGGCTGGTTGGCTGGCAGGCCCGTACGCAGTACTCGTGGAAAGTACCGAACGTGATGTCGGCTTATTCCTCGGTAACTTTCCATCGTATCGAGCGTAAACGATGAAAGTTTTACCGAAGCAATGCGACCGAAAGTAATAAAAAAAAAAAAAGAAAGAAAAAGAAAGAAAAAGAGAAGAAGAATATTACAAGAACCCACGAAGATAAATTTTTCTTCTTCCCCCTTTTTTTTTTTTCTTCTTTTAATTTCTTTTTTTATAGTTTTCCTCTTTAAATCGTATTTCCGAGTAATCGTTTCAACAATTTTTTGTTCTTTTTTTTTTTTTTTTTTCTTTTCTTTTCCCTCCTCTTCTTCTGCCTCCTCTTTCCTCCCTACCCAATATCTCTCATTAAATAATATATATTTTCACTTCTTCGTTTTTCTTTCCTTTCCTTTCCTTTCTTTTTTTCTCTTTCTCTTTCTCTCTCTCTCTCTCTCTCTCTCTCTCTCTCTCTCTCTCTCTCTCTCTCGTTTCGTTACGCAAATCTACGCGTTTATTTTCAATGTTTCGATAAAATTCCGACGTGCATTCATTCATTCATTCATTTTTTTCGATTTTTATTATTTTCTATTTATTTATTTTTTTAATTTTTATTATTTCTTATTTATTTATTTATTTATTTATTTATTTGTAATAATATTGGGGGGGGGGAGCGGCAAATAGAGTTACATACTGTAGAGAAAAATATTTCTTGGAGAAATTAGTTTGTTATTTATAAAGGTAATAATCGTAAATATGAAATAGAGAGATAGATGGTTAGAGAGGATTGGAATTTCGAAACTTTTCCCAATCCTCTGTTCACCAATTCTAAAAGATTATTTCCAGAGACCTAAGCTTTGAAAATTTTTGAAGGATTTTCCAAGAACATATATACCTGACGAACACGCAGTATATACGAGGGCAAAAGGACGTTCTAACGTTGGGAGAACGAACGGTTAGGTTGGAAAATTTTACGAACTTTGGATGGATCCGACGGTCCAACAAGTTTTTGCGATTATTCCCCCTCCCTCCCCCCTCTACCTCCCCTCCGCAACCCTCGCTTGTTTAAGTAGATGGCGTTGGTTACGGCTGATAAATGGTGGAGGGATCTTAATGGGACAGATGGCGTCTATTATCGTTTCGTTTTTCGAATCGGTTCCTAGGGATGACGATCATTTAGTATTTTCTTTTTTTTTTTTTTTTGTGTAACAAATTCGTCCAAGAAATCTCTTTCAAATGTAAAAGAATAAAAAATCGAAATAATCCAACAAGAATATTTGGAGCGTTAACGTCATCTCGGTAAAATTTTTCCATCCGAATCCGAGGATTCAAAAATTGTCGAACTTTACTGTAGGTATGGATAAAAAAATTAAAAAAAAAAAAAAAGAAAAAAAATAGAATCAACGCTCAAAAGTAATTTGGTTCTTGGGAATGGCGTATCGTTCGACGTTATATTCAAAAACAAATTCGTCGTCGATGATCCTTTTCCTCCACGTTAAGAAAAATTACAGGGAGGAGCATTGTAGAAATATTGTCCAACGAAAATATTTACAGGGACGATATTATCTCTCTCTCTCTTTCTCTCTCTCTCTCTCTCTCTCAAAGTTTTCTTAGAATTAAAATTAAATAAGAACGAAAGAAAAAAGGAAGTAAGAAAGAAAGAAAGAAAGGCAAAAATAAGCAAAGCGGAAAAACCAAAGAACGAAAAAACAAAAAAAAAACAAAAGGAAACAAAGGAAAGAAAAAAAGAAGGGAAACATTTTTCGCGTGAACGTAGGAAGAATCGATAAAAACGATTTCGCCGCGGCTGAAAAAGAAGTCATAGATCAAAAATGGCGAGGATCCAGATTGGCAAATACAATACACACACACACACACACACACACACACACACACACACATATATATATATATATTAAAGGAAATACATCCTTGCTGACGTTAGTAGGAATCGAGGCAGAGCCAGGGAATACACCCGATTCCGAAGTTACAGGCTAAAGAATTGCCTGCAGGAAAAGGAAAGGCGAAGGTGGTGGGTGGAGGGGAGAGAGAGAGAGAGAGAGAGAGTGAGAGAGAAAGAGAGAGATTGATGAGGAGGATGAGGAGAGGCAAAGGGTAGAGGGAGTTCGAGCGGGACAGCAGGGGAGAGGGATAAGGCCACGAAGAAGAAGAAGAAGAAGAAGAAGAAGAAGAAGAAGAAGGATAGGGATAGGGAGGGAGTGTAGAGCGGTAGAGAAGGGCGAAGGAAGTGGAAAGGAGGGGTGGGAGGGGGACGGGAACTCGGTTTTCCTCTTGAGCCCGACACACTGCTGCTGCTATTGCTGTTGCTGCAGTTGCTGTTGCTGCAGTTGCTGTTGCTTCTTACCGAACAGGCCGAACCGGGCAGACGGCCATAAGCCCCGCACAATATGGCCGCCTTGACTCACCGTTATGTTGTGTGTAGAGAGAGAGAGAGCCATCGGCGGACGGGGAACCCTTGTGCCCCTTTTACAAAAGAGAAAGAGGGCCGGACGGACGGGGACCCCCTTCTTCTGTCCCTCGGGCGTTTGAAATTCAACCCCAAGAACATACTGCGGGCCGCTTCGTTGCTGCTGCTGCTGCTGCTGTTGATGATGATGCTGCTGCTGTTGCTGTTGCTCCTGCTGCTCCTGCTGATGCTGGTACTCCTGGTACAGGGTTGCCAGATTGCGTTGTCATGGCACATAGAATTGCTTGAACCGTTTATCGATATATATATATAGTATATATAAATATACGTTAATATAACGTATGCATATGTTAGGCATATACCATACCGAATGCACATAAATACACCAATAATAATCTCACGTACAACCGAAAAACGTAGGTTTGTGTTGTACGTGTGTGTGTGTTCGTGTGCATGTGGGTGTGTTATCGGTCATGGCGAACCGCAGACTGTGGTAATGCTCCGTACCATGAAGGATCCCATGGTTACGAGACATTTTTCTTTTTGTATTTTTTTGTTTCACTTTCTTCTTTTCCTTTTTTTTTTTTGGGGGTATTATCTAAACGACATATATTCGGCAACCATTCCCGGTGACTATATCATAAAAACGTTTGGAACTCGTCGTTTCTCTATGTTACGTTTGCGAAGACTATTAAAATTGAACGATCGTTTTATGATCGCTTATGAGTTTCTCATAACGTAACTCGTTTATTGAGATTGTTTGAACATCCCGTGTAGAACGATAAAAGCTAGTAGTACATATATGTATATATATATATATATATATGATTTGCATAGTATATACAACTATATATAATATTTTCGTATTAGTAATAATATAAATAATACCATTGCAGTATTTTTAATACTGTTACACACACACACACATATATTGTTTTGCCTCGTATTAGAAATAGTATTAAAAATATTGATATTGTATTAAATATTGTTTATTGTATACGAAACACTGTATTATAAAACTGACAAAAATAGTATATTTATGTAATATATTTATTAATAGAGTAGAGTTAGAAATAATAATAGAGTGTAGTATAATAAATATAATAGTAACAGTATAGTAATAGTAAGAAATGTTATACTTAACGCACACACACAAATATACGCGCGCACACGATACAGTATTAGAAATGCTCTAATAGTTTTGCTTATACTAATACTGATACAAATACTATATATATATATATATATATATATTATATATATATACACGTGTATATATGTATATAGTCGAACACTTTTATATTCTCCATTGCTTTTTAAAGAGTGATCCGTAGTTCGTTAATTATCCATTGTCAGCAACAGGTCGACCTCGACAACTACGACAAAACCTTATCCAGAAGTTTGACCAAGAAAAACTCTATCAAAATAATCCAAGTGACCTATGTAAATAATACATCTAAATACACGGAAGGTGGTCTTACATTATTCCTATCGTAATTCATTTCTATAGATTTAAAATAGAGTTATATACAATATACACGGTGTCTACGAATTCATACGTTTTCTTATATTTATATCTGAATAAGATAGAAGAAAGAAAAAAAAAATAAAAAGAAGAGAATAGAAAACCCAATCGAAACGACGTCGAGTAATAATTAATAAATGTGCTATTGGAAAGTGATTGACCCTCGTTATCGGTTTTTAATTTCCCCCTTGACCATCCCTGCGCTCCTCATCCCCTCTCGAGCCCTGTATCGCGTATATATTTACATAGATATTACGTAACGCCGATCGATAACTCCGTCCCGTATCAAGCGAATTAACTGACATAAGAAAGAGGGTAACTAACAAAAAGTAACATTTACGTAAGACCTCGCGACTCGTACATATATATACACTTACATATATACATACATACATACATACACACACACACACACACACACACACACACACACACATATATATATATATACACGTATATTCACACACACATACTCACACATATTCCCTCGCACGTTTTATTTTTCCTCGTCCCGCAATCACTCATCGATATTTAACCGGCGTGAATGAATATAGGTATGTAAGTATTTAAGTACATATCTAATTCGAAACCGGCGCGTATTATTATAAAATTGCTAGACGACGCGAAAGGAGAAACGAGACGGGACGAATTATTACGACGCCACACGAAGCGACACGAAGAGTGCCGAAATACGAATTCTCGAAAATAACCTCCTGTTCGTCGACGTGTCGTTTCTCCTCGTTTCAAGAACAATAAGAGAAATTAAAAGAATAATAATAATAAAAAAGAAACGAAAGAACAAACGAAAAGCAACGAAAGAAAAGAAGGAAAGAGTAATTCAGAGAATTACAAGAAAAGAGAATAATAATAATAATAATAATAATAATAATAATAATAATAATAAAGAAGAAAGAAAAAACGAAAAGTAACGAAATGAAAAGAATTAAAAAATTAAATAAATTTAATAATTAAAAAAAAAAAAAAAGAGAATGTTCACGATTTCCTTCGTATTAATATTATATGTTTGAAGTGACGAAATACGAAACGCCTTTTTTACCAAACGATTTAAACGGACGTTTCGAGATGACTTTTTGATATGGTAAGTTTACTTATGAAACACCTTGTATTATTTTTCTTACAAAATATATATATATATATATATATATATATATATATATATATATGTATGTATGTATGTATGTATATATAGTAAAAGGATAATATCTTAGATGACTCTGAGAGAAGTTGAGAACTCGTTCTTTCTTCCGCGAATATCATTGCTTTCAACGCGAAGAACACGTGCTTCGAATGTTTTCTGCTATATGGCATTGTCGAGAAGTTGACATGTGGGCCACACGACTACGACTAAGACTAAGACTACGACGACGAAGAGAGAACAACAATAACGACAACGACGAAGACGACGACACAACATCAACGTTGTAGAGAAACGTACGAGGACACTGAAAGAGTGAGTGAGAAAGAGGTAGATATCTGTATATATATATATATATATATATACATATATAGAGAGAGAGAGAGAAAAAAGCTTGGCTTTATCGTGAGCCAATCCGAGCTGTGACCTTGAGGAGCTCTAGAAAGAGAGATATATTTAGTCGTGAGCGGATCGAGCTGGCTGCCGCCATAGCCTGCTAGCAGCACTCTTGCATTAGTGTGTGTTATGTGTGTGTGTGGTGTTGTGTGTGCGCGTGCGTTATATGTATGTATATGTGTATATGTATGCGTAGTGTAACCGAGTTGTGTTGAGCTGTGCCCCGTAGTAGGTATATAGCTGTTCAGTTAAGCTGTAGTTGCTAGTTGGTGGTACTCATTCTCAATATATATATGTATATATATATATATATATATATATATATATATATATATATATATTTTATGTACATACAGACGCAACCCAGGTCTTCCGATCCTATGTGTGAGTTCTAACCTCTCTAGATTCTCTCTCTTTCTCGCTCTTTCTCTATAACGTAGAACGTAGAGAACGTAGAGAGAACGTAGAACGTAGAGAACGTAGAGAACGTAGAGAGAGAGAGCCTTGCTTCTAAACGTGGATAATAACTTTGGAACAACCGCTAGACGTGTTTTTCAGAAGACACGCTTCCGTGAATACGGGATATATGTACTATATGTGACACCTGAGAGATATAGAGATGTGTAGTTACGTGTGCATATACACGCATATATATATATATATATATATATATATATATATATATATATATGCTATATGTACGTGAGTGTTAGGTACGCGTATGGAAAGATTCGAATTTTTCGACACTCGATTTTTTACGAATAGGGCCAAAATATCGTTCGATGATATTTCTAGGGATTATTTTTTACCCAACTTATTGAGCCTTTTAAGAAACCTTGAAAAATTGGTGAATGTACATACACCCCGTATACGCGTGCGTTTGCGGTGGAGACGTGCGTATCGGATTTAAATGCGTCGTAGTAGAGATATTAACGGTCAATATAAATGAAACATTCGTATAATTACATTTGTAACGCGATATAATGAACCAATATTATATTTGGAGAGAACAAGAAAGAAAAACCGAAAAGAATTTATCTTTCTTTTCTTCTTTTCCTTTACATTTTTGATCCATTTTCTCTTACTCGTTATTATTATTATTATTATTATTATCATCGTCATTATTATTTTTAACATTATTCTTAAATTAATTTAAACCGAAAGATTCGAGTTCACCTTTTTAAAACGAACGCATAGGCCGTATAATTTCAATGAAGGAAAATTTTATCGGTCATCGTTTCGTGTCACGAAATTTCGTATCACTTGATCGCGAAATGAAATTTCCGAACAACGATAATAGAGCAGATAGATCCCACGTGCGAAGGACATACCTTCCAAGTATAATGGAGAGACAACTCTCGTTCGACCGTACAGACCGTCCAGTATATCCAACCTGTCCTCTCGTTTTCTTATTTTCTCGTTTACTATACAACGTACGAAGTAAGCGTAGAGTACATACATACATACATATACATACATACATACATACATACATACATACATACATACATACATACATACATACATACATACATACATACATACATACATACATGCATACATACATACATATATATATGGTCCCGCGGTTTGTCCATGGGGGTCAAGTTTAACGCACAATTAACATTGTTAACATTGTTAACGTCGTTAACGCGAGAATAAAACGTACCGTTCTACGTTCGCACATTGGGTTCTCCAACTTAAATCTATGTAAATTGAAATGATGAAAGTATAAAATCGTGATAGGGACTCGCGTTGTTATACGGCATTATAAAGTTTCGACGAGTGATAGGGTGGGGACAGAGAGCGAGGACGGTGGCTAAGAGAGGGGGAGGGGGGAGGGGAGTTGGGCGGCATGGGCGCGGGCCAAAAGTTGTTCGTAGGTGGGCCAGAAAGTTCTTGGCTAATTTGAAAAATCAATTTTTTTCTTTTTTTTTTTTTTTTTTTTTTCGTTTTCTTTTTCTCCCCCCGCGACTTGTTAGCCTTCCAGTTAGACGTGTAATTTTAACGAGCCTGGCTTGCCGGGTACTGAAATCCGACGAAAGAAGAAGGAAGGAGAAAGACAAAAAAGAAAAAAGAAGAAAGAAACAACAAAGGAAAAAGATCAGCCCGAAAGATCTCGAAGATGAGAACGAAAAGCGTAATCGAGATTTTTCGAAACGAGAGTAAAGGAAAAAAAAAAGAAGAAAGAATAATGATTGATTTTTCGAAACGATCCGATAATCGTAATTTGGTTACCCACACCGTTAATTTGTCTCGTAATCGATCGCGTTCGATCGATTTCGTCCGATATTTTTTTTTTTTTTTTTTTTTTTTTTTTGGAACTTGCCAAGTATTCCGAGATAAAGATTTTAATTTAATCATCATTAACATACTTGGCCCATGAGAGAGAGAGAGAGAGAGAGAGAGAGAGAGAGAGAGAGAGAGAGAGAGAGAGAGAGAGAGAGAGAGATGTGAATTAATTTTTTTCATATATCTGATAATAAAGAACGAAAACCCAGCGACGACAATAGTTGTCTTGTTTTTGGTTGTCTTCGAGATACGACGACTGACGACGACTACAACGACGACTACAACGACGACGACGACGCGGACGAGGAGTCATGGGGTACTCAAACTTACTCGGCCCAATTTCCGTGAAGCTCTCAAGCGTTACGAGGCCACTGGGCATTCCTAAATTACAGTTGGTACTTCCGCCACCTAGTATCTCCACTGTTAATCTACAGGATGTTCCATGAACTCGACACAGAAGCGTATTTCATATTTTTACTGTTACCATTATATTTTTATGATGGAAAAATATCGCGATATGGAAGTACGTTATTGAATATCATCGAGCTTGGATATCCTTCCTTTTTTTTCTTTTTTCGAGGCTCGATTGAAATTCGTTATCTCAACGATACGATGTATCTTTTGGAATTTTTATTTTTTTGTTTTGTTTTATTTTGGATAAATCTGTTATTTCGGGAATATTGTCGAGCTCGGATATATTCAAGTTCGAGATTTGTACATTGGTGATTCAATGATGTCATTTGATGTATGATGTCGTTTGACAAAGAAAGAGAAAACAAAAAAAAAATTGGAAAGATGGACCTTAGTTCTGGCTGACAAATTTATTATTACGAAATTTTTACTATTTGTCGTGAATGAGTGTACGAGAAAATAATATTATATAGCATGCGGTGTTTCGTGTATGAAATTTTATACCATTAAAAACAATGGCAATATTTTTTAATCGTTTAATAACCGACTCGTTACTTTTAAACGCTCGAAAAAAGGGAAACAATAAAAAGAAAACAGGAAAACAATCGATTATTTTTCTAGAATCCGTTCGTTCTTTCTTTCGTTTTTTTTTTTTTTTTTTTCACTCTCATTGAAAATCATTACCTATCAACTTTCTGAAATATTTCAGAGGAGAGAATGTACTTTTTCTTTATCTTTTTGTTTCTATAATTTTTGAAATACGTACGCTTGAAAATTATCGGCCCTTTTCGTTCTTGATTTCTTTTTTTCCTCTTCTTGTTACAATATTGAAAATATTCGAATATGGAGTTTCTCACAGCATCATCCTTTTAAAATTGATCCGCAAAATATCGGATAATCCGCATTGCGATTTTCCAAACCAGTGATACAGGCTCGACGTAGAAAGGAGAACGGAGGAACGTGTGGGTGTGAGTTTCCGTTTAACCCTTTACACACGCGTTACACATGATATGGCACGCGGTGAAGTGAGTCCCACGGAAGAGAAACGATGACTATGACGACGAAGACTATGACGACGACGACGACGATTACGATGGACATAGGGGCGAGTTTAAAAAAAAAAATAAAAAAATAAAAAAAACCCATTCACGTAACACGACGAGATACCTTAATCAAAATCTTTCTTTTTTTTTTTTTTTATTTCAAACACTAAGTGTAAATAATTTCGCCCGAAATAAATTGATTCGTTGTTAGGTGCAACGAGCTGTATGAAAAAAAAAAAAAAAAAAAGAAAATGAAGAAATTTCGACGAAAAAAGGACGAAAAAAAAATATATATATATAATAATAATGAAGGAAAAGAAAGAGAAACTTTGGATTATTTAAAAAACTGTGCGGATAATAATGTACGTTGAAATAATTTAAACGATGATCATTTGTGGGGTATTTTTATTCTTTTTTCTTTTCTCTTTTCTTAAAACAAAATAATTGTACATTATAAATGAATTAATTGAAATAAAATAGCACGATTAAATAAATAAACAATGAAATTAAGAATTTATTAATTTAAAATAAAAAAAAAACAGTTCATATCCCGACAATAATTATGTTATTTTCGTAATATAATTAATTACGAACGAATTAATCGACATGAAACGGAGAGTTATACATGAGTGAACGAAAAAAGAAAAAGAGTAATAAAAAAATTAAAAGAACGTGAAGAAATATCGAGGTGAAAGAAAAGTGTCGACAATTCGAGTCCGTAATCATGGGTTTGCGTAGGAAAAAAGAAAAAAAAAAAAAAATGAAAACAATAATCTTAATAAATCACACGAACGAATTAATTCGAATTAAACGGTCCGTATATGAGGTGGGCAACGAAGAAATTAAAAAATAAAAAAACGAAAAAAGAAAGAGTAAAAAGAGAAACAAAAATTTAATAACATGAAACAATAATCATTTCCTCTTTTGAAAGAAAAAAAAAAAAAAAAAAAAAAAACAATAAAATTTTAATCGTAAATTTCGAGAAGACGAAACGAAAAAAAAAAAACGAATGATCGCGACATAGGCACTGGAACAAATATAAATAGAAAGTAAAATGACAAATTGTAAGAGGATTATAAGAGACAAATTATAACGAAATAATAATAATAATAATAATAATAAAAAAAAGAGAAAAGCGAAAATAAGAATAAACGAAGATACCTACGTGTGTGCAACGTACTAAGAACCTTTTTTATTCGTGCTACGAGGTACGTCCCTGATGTGGCGAAGGGGACCTCCGAGAGATCGATATCTTGACTTTCCATTGCGCGAGCGTTGGGAACTCGTAAAAGTTGAAAATTCAGGTACTCGCGTAGGATTGTACAGGGTGGGCCAAAAATTTCGTAGGTAATATTTTAAAAAAAAAAAAAAAAAAAAATCGATCGTTCGCGATGCTTATTCGTTCTCGCGTTTATTCTAACGTCGGAATCGATTCCTCGCGTGGTACAGCGATATATAAAAAGAAAAAAAAAAAAAAAAAGAAACAATTATTACAACGAGATCGTGCGTGGGACGGGAGGAGGGAAGGAGGGAGGGGCGGAGGGGGGAAGAAAAAGTAAAATTGTTCGTAAGTCAAAAAGTCGCTCGAAAACTTTTCACTCGTCTCCTCGGTACCTTGAAATGTCTTGGATTTTTTTTTTCTCTCCTCTTCTTATTTCTTTCTTCTTCTTTTTTTTTTTTTTTTTTTATTTCCTTCTCATTTAAAAGCGAGGATTCTAAGATACCCACGTACATTACGTTTATTTATTAGTCACGTAAGTCCGTCGTGCGTCACGTTCTTCGTTCCTCGTCATTCCAGCCTTGGCAATCTCTCTCTCTCTCTCTCTCTCTCTCTCTTGCGCGCGCGCGCGCTCGAGCGTTCTTTTGGCTCTCGTATTAGTTTCTCCTTTGGTCTATGAAATCGAGAAATTTTTTTACCTTTTCGTTTTCTTCTTCCTCCTCCTCCTCCTCCTCTTCTTCTTCTGTTCTTTTGATTTCTTTTCTTTTTTATTTCTTTTTTTTTTTTTTTATTTCGAAAAGAAGCTCAAGGTAAATCGGTCATTTCGAAAGAGAACGTAACAATCGTTGGAATGTATTCGTTCTGAGCCATCCTTTTGATCGCATTGTTAATCGATATTTGTGTTAAATTTTCGAGGTTTATGTTACGTTCGTTGGTGACACGAAAAAAAAAAATATTTATTTATCGCGTACGATGCTCTTTCAATATTGAAAATTAAAAAAATTTTTTTTTTTCATTTCTTTCTTTTTTTAAGAGACGCGATCTAAAAATTCTTACGTCCAAAAATCATACATAATTAATCGTCGTAAAAATCAAGGACGAGGAAAAGAATTTCCGTCCTTTCTTTTTCTTTTTTTCTAATTTTTTTCTTTTCTTTTTTCCTTTTTTTTTTCAAAATGAACGATTTTCATAAGGAACTCCTTGAAACAAGCACGTCCCTCGATCGATCGTATTCTCAATGACGAAAGAAAATAAAAAATAGAAAAGAGAAGAGAAGAGAAGAGAAATCGTACTTCCAAAAACGAACATACGAATTCGAACTTTCCTTTTTATTTTTTCTTTCCTTTTCTTTTACTTTTTTTTTCACCGAAAAGATTCGCTCGTATTTATTCATCCATCCATCCATCCATCCATCCATTCATCCATTCATTAATTAATTCATTTATTTATTCGCGTTCGTTTTTTTTTCTTTCGTACAAAGTCATTAAACGAGGTCTCTCGAATGACATCTTTTTGTTTCTTTTATTCATATAATATTTTCATCTTTTCGTTTCCTTTCCTTCTCGATTTCCATGTTCTCGCCAAACATTCAAAGCTCGTCGCGGTCGTCCCGTGCGTGCGCGTGTGCGTGTGCGTGTGTTTTTCTTCTTTTTTTCTTTTTTTTTTTTTTTTCTTTTTTCGGAAAACCAGAGTCCGATAGAAAGCAACACAACGAGGACGACGGGCCGATGCAACAGGCGGCCGAAGGTTCCGTTCTTTTACGACCGAAAGAGA
>OU427001.1:5565764-5580764 GCA_911387935.1 Dolichovespula saxonica
CGATTTTGTATGTATTCGTGAATAAGTTTTTGTTTGGTTCGAAAAGTGTGGGTGTTGAGATTTTTTTTTTAATTTTTTTTCTTTTCAACGTAAGATCCCCAACTGTTGTTCCTGTACACACACACACACACACACACACACACACACACACACACACAGAGAGAGAAAGCTATTTATATTTCGCGAGATACGCGTCGATTGACTTTGAGTAGAAATGATTTTTTTTTTTTTTTCAAATAACAAAAATCGTTCGACTTCGATGGAATGAATGAAAAAAGGGATGAACGTTTAATGTATTGGTAATGATTAAAAAAAAAAAAAAGAAGAAAGGAAAAGGAAACAAAAAATACAGCAACCCTTTAAAATAATCTTGGGTGATCGAAGTAAAATAAAATGAAATAAATATCGCAAAGTATTTCTTCGTATTAATATTATATACAAACGAGCTTATATGTCTCTTGATGTACATACATGCGTAACGAAAGAGAAAGGTGCCATTGAACGAGTGGGGAAAAGAGAGAGAGAGAGAGAGAGAGAGAGAGAGAGAGAGAGAGAGAAGATAAATGAAAGATGGGAAAAGAGGTCGGGGTACGATGATGGTAATGTAAAAGCCCATATGTAATCGCAAGTTATGTCGTAGTCGTGTCACGTTTTGATTCTCTCACATTGCCGAAGGTAGAAGTAACTAGTTTCGCGGTCTAGGTCGATTCGTCGAGAAAGAAAAGATTCCATTGGCCGTTATTGTCACATTTATCGAACATTACAAACGTGTTACAACATTTAGAATCGGTTAGGAGGACGTGGTCTCATAGAAACTGGAACGCGTAAAGTGCGCGCGTATTTTTTTTCATCAAGGTTTTTGCTTTCATTCTTTTGTTTACTTTTATTCATTCATTTTTATTATTATTATTATTATTATTATTATTATTATTATTTCTTTTTAATTAAAAAATACTACAGAAAACATGTGCACTATAGTCCGTATATTATATCCGATAATAAAAATATCGTTTGTAATATATATTCTAACTTATGTAATTAATTTTCACTTGATATTCGATATATATGTATATATATCATGGTTAAAAAATTAAATTGGACACAAAGAAAGGTAAAAAAAGAGAAAGAGAGAGAGAGAGAGAGAGAGAGAGAGAGAGAAAACGTTGAACTAAATTTGATGCGAAATACGGCGAAAGCAATGATTAAACGGCATAAAACTGGATTTCGATGTACCGACGGATAAACCCTTAAAAGTCCCTTTATACCACCTAGCTAGCGCAGCTGCAATTTGTAGCATAGCTCGCGGTTGTATTTGTGCGATCGAACGAACGCGAAATTAATTGCAGGCTGATATTTGGACACGTTCGATGTACCCAAGAGACGAATAGCCTCGTGTCAGTATACACAATTTTTGTACATATACATATATACGTATATAAAGCTATAGTATATATATATATATATATATATATATATGTATGTATGTATATAGACTGCCTGGCTATATACGCAAAAATTCAATAGCCGAAATATTCGGGTATGACCATTCGGCTTCGAATAAAAAAAAGAGTGATCTCTCTTTTCCATCGTTATTTTTTTTTTTTGTGTCGCATGATTCAAAAAAGCCAGTGCACAGTGCATAGGTACTCTACCGGCGAAGATGTTGACGCATGATAAAATTATAAATTATCAAGCCTACGTATTTACCAATTTGCTCATTCGATTGATCAATCCAATTTGCTCACGCGCGCGCGTGACGAGTTACGCGATTTTCCTTTTAATTTATTTCACTGCCATCGATTCACCGACACCTTCATTCAATCCTTTATCGAGTGATTAATAATACGACGAATTTTTCCCCCATTTGCAAATGAAATAATCTCTTTGATACGATCCCGGTACGAAATACGTACTATTATGGTCGATCGTATATCCTTTGAATATTTTGGATTAAAAAAAAAAAAAAAAAAAAATATCGTAGAGTTTCGAATGAACGGCGTACGTATCGTAAAAATCCTATGGGGTGGGGGAGGGGGGAAACACGTAGTGTTTTCTCCTATTTCTATATATTCTCCTATCCCTTTTTGATGTTCAGACACGATCAGTGTATTTATCGTACGAGAATGGATATGGGATATAATCGATAATCTATAAATATAAAATTCTTGCGCGTTAATCGTTCACGTAGCAGTTTAATATTCTTTCTTCCTCCTCCTCCTCCTCTTTTTTTTTTCTTCTATCCGTAAATTTTATCGGATAAAATATATACATAAATATACACATACATTTTTTTTTCTTTAGTTAAAAACAACTACTAGAATGTTTTAATTAATTTGTTTTATTTTTATGACGAGAAAGTACGAATATAGTAACGAAATTTCTTTGTAATGTCGGCCATCTCGTGAAGGAGAAAAAAAAGAAAAATTTTTAAGAACGATCCGCAAGATGAATCTAGAAATTTTTCGATCAAACATCTTATTCGTAAATTCCTGAAATTTATTCGAAAGGGAAACCTCGCGAATCGTTTCGAAGCTACGAGTTCGATTATTTTTTAAGGTCGGCCATTTTGTACGACAAAAAAAAGATGTCCGCGAAACGCGCACCTCGAATTTTCCGATCGTTCTTATCGACCATTGTAAACGAGTAGAACAATTTTGACCGTTCGATAGCGAAAAGTAAAGAATGAATCTTTTTGAAGGATATCGCGGACAAAATTAAAAATCAGAAAAGAAAAAAAAAAGGAAAAAAAACTTGACACGTCGTTCATTTTGAAATACATACTTCGACAAGTAAACGTATACGTACGTCATATGTTAGTGGAAGTGACACCAGATGGAGAACTGAAATTGAGATGCAGGCGAGATCGAGTTCCCGGTCTCGTATTCTGGATTCTGGTTTCTCCCGCGAGAAGGCAGAGAGAGAAAGAGAGAGAGAGAGAGAGAGAGAGACCAGACCGAGATTTCAAGTAGAATATCATTGGTCGTTCCGCTGAGCGAAATGTTATCTTGCGCGTTAAAAACGACCTGTATTTTAACAGAAACCTTGGATATTTCTCTACTCGAGAGAGAGAGAGAGAGAGAGAGAGAGGGAGGATAAGATAAGAGTAGATACTTGAAATTGTTCAACTCGTTTTCCTCGCTCCTCAACGTTAACGAACAAAGTCGAACGAAATTCACGCGAAGATCTCGATTAAATTTTCTTTTTTTTTTTTTTTTTTTTTTTTTTGTTAAACATTCAATCGATGAGAAGGAAAGAAAAAATTCAAAATCATTGTTCGTACGAGTTACTTCGAAGATGAATTTTGAAACGACCGATATATCGGTAATAAAACTGAAGTGTTCTTTGATCAAGAATTTCAATGACTTGAAATAATCTCTCACAAACACAAACACAAACGCGCACGCACACACACACACACACACGTTCATGCATGCATGCATGGATGCATGTATATGTATGTGTAAACGCCATGTCACCATTGCGACACCTAGCAGTCGATAAAGTGATGTTTTGCACGACGTTAATCTTCTTGAATCGGCGAAAACAAATCGCTGACGTTTTAGGAACTTACCGTCGACTAAAATGCGCTAAGAAATCCATCCATCCATCCATCAGTCGAATTGCCAATCGCAGCGGTTTACACGAATTTTATTCGACAGAGACGATTAAAAAATCACTCGAAAAATAAATCAAAAGGGACTATTAAAGAAAGAAACAAAAAAAAAAAAATTAAAAACTGTTCGACTTCCAACTTTGTTCGATCTTATCATATATATATATATATATATATATATATATATATATATATGTCCTTTTATTATCATTTTTTTTTTAATAATCGAATGAAACAAAAATTTCGTTCGATCTTATAATGAACGTAAAATTTTAATATAATTTTGGTAATATTGTCATGAATGCATAGATATATATATATATATATATATATATATATATATATATATATATCTGTGTGTATGTGTGTGTGAAAATCGTTAATAAAAAAAATTTGCAAAAGTCGAATTAACAATTGAATATCTTCATTCGTATAGAAATATTCTCGTAACGTTTTCTCACCTTCCTTAAGAAATCTTCGACCCAACGTTTCCACCACCTCCCCCCCTCCGACGTGAGTAAGCCTGTTAGGGAAAAAAACTGAATTTTCCGTTTCTCACATAAGGAGTACATATTTAGTATCGTCTAAACGTGCGATAA
This sequence comes from Dolichovespula saxonica, assembly GCA_911387935.1. Classification (NCBI taxonomy): domain Eukaryota; kingdom Metazoa; phylum Arthropoda; class Insecta; order Hymenoptera; family Vespidae; genus Dolichovespula; species Dolichovespula saxonica. The sequence goes on from OU427001.1 coordinate 5,569,977, forward strand.
CGCGTAGGCGCATGCGCGCGATGACTGTACCCGCCTGCCCGAGCCACACGCTAAATGTTCCCCATTCGAAGGCTGAACTTTCAACGGAGGTATCACGTCGGCCAATTTTTGTACGAAAGTTAAAACCGGCGTGAAAGGATTGCAATTTTTGTTTAGGATTGAAAAAAAAAAAAGAAAGAAAAAAGAATCTTAAAAACGAAGCTAAAAAATTGTCCATTAATTGATGGATCAAGAATTTTATGAGAGATAAAAGAGAAAAGAAAATGCAGCGACTCTCGAATGAATTTATACGAAAAAATCGATCGGATATGCTCTTTTTTTTTCTTTTTTCTTTTTTTTTTTTTTTGGTATCGGCATCGGTCACTGTTGTAATCATTCGTTCTCCGACGACGACTGTACCGACAAATCCCAAAGGCTTAACGATAAAATTGTTTAGGTCGAAAAGTTAAGAACTGTAGGGGGAAAAAAGAAGAAGAAGAAGAAAAAAATGAGAGAGGAAAAAACGCAGCGACTCTCAATTCGAACGTATACGAAAGAAACTCTCGAATGCTTTTCGCGTAGTATCGGAGAGAGAAAGAGAGAAAGAGAAAGAGTGATCGTCGAAGTTAAAAATTCTAGAAACGAGGAAAAACATTTTTTAGGTTAGAAAGTAAAAAATTTTATATATATATATATATATATATATATATATATATATGTATGTATGTATGTATGTATGTATGTATAAATGTATATGTAGAAAATATATAACGCAGTGATTCTCAAACGATATTTATCATCGTGAAAACGTTCGAACGTATTTCCCCGTGTTATCGTAATCATATGGCCAAAGGCATCATCGAATGATACTCTTAAACGACGAGAATAACTACGAGCAAAACGAGGAAAAGACTTGGACGAGACTAACGGCGAAGTTTCGCGGTTTACGCTAATGAAGCCGAGAGCACCACTAAGTGAGCGCCTTTATGGTGGTTTATGTACGCTTACGTCATCAAATCCATCGGTTTCGGCCTCGAGCGACGAGGCTCCGAGCGACTGAGGCGCACTCTATCGGCATATAAGGGGAAACACGAGAGGTTATACCGTGTGTCCCTCGAAAGCACACCAGGCACCACCAGCTGACGCGCGCGCCCGTATGTGTGTGTGTTCTTTTCGAGAACGATAAAGGATGACGCACGAGTTACCCAGGAAACGTTCTCTAAGAAAATCGTTTCGAACGTCTGACTCCTCGTCGTTCTCGTCGTTGTCGTTGTCGTTGTCGTTGTCGTTATTGTCGACGCATAACAGGGAGAATATTGGGATAGACATTTTATTTTTGCAAAACGACGAAAATTCGTCGAATCCCAAACGACGCCATGACGAATCGAAATTCTAACTTTCCTTTTTTTTTTTTCAGAAATATATGTTTTCTTTCTTTCTTTCTTTCTTTATTAATTAATTTTTCCTTTTTTATTTATTTATTTTTTTTTTTTTACTTATATAACGACATGAAACATCAAGTTCGTATCTATGAACACATTCTTTATAGCCATTTTTATTACCTCTACGACAAAATGTATATATAATATATAATATATATGTACATTTTGACACATACACACACACACAGAGAGAGAGAGAGAGAGAGAGAGAGAGAGAGAGAGAGAGAGAGAGATACACACAAAACATGTATATAGAAATAGATGTATGTATGTATGAATGTGTGTGTGTGTGTGTGTGTGTCTGTATTTATGGATGTAGATAAGTTTAGTTTATTCCGAATAGTATCACCTGTATTTGAAAATTAAATGAAACCTCACCGTGGCTATACTATACCGAGAAAGAGAGAGAGAGAGAGAGAGAGACTATGGAAACGGGCTTGCCACAAAATGCTGGGGCACGTCAAACGAAACTATAATAGATTCCAGGTTGTCTGTGCGATAAATTTCTCCAAACTCAACTCCGTTTGAAATAATTCAATCATACTGCCATTCGAAACAAGATTTATATTAGATTATATATTGGGTCTTGGATCAATTCGATATATTAAAGTGATTACACAATTCCGTTAAAACGTAATAATTGACTAATCATTCAAATATTCTAGATGGTTTGACACGAGTATGTATGATGTGGGTAGAGAGTGAGAGAGAGTGAGAGAGAGTGTAAGAGAGAGAGAGAGAGAGAGAGAGAGAGAGAGAGAGAGAGAGAGAGAAAGAGAAAGAGATCACTCAACACGTTGGCTATGTAGGTACATATATCGAACCTTATTTTATTTAGCATCGCACCTGCCTTGTCCTGTCCCTTATATTCTTCCCCCCTCGCAGGTGTTTAGAACACGGAAGAATGCTCCTATCCTATCTCCCTGAGTTTTATTCTTACTGCAGGTATAAAATAATAAATATCTCTGTGTGGGGAAATAAGAATTCTCTTACTTCTCTCGTTTTTCCTTCCTTCCATTATATTTTCCTTTGCGAAGAAACATTTACAAGTAAATTTTACAATTTCTTTCTTTTTTTTCGACACGTTCCTTACGTAGTTAAATTAAAAAAATTTTTTTTTTTTAATTCATTTTTACTTTTTTCTTAATTTTTTTTTTCTTTTTAATTCGACGCGCGAGCTCTCACTTGTTGTACCGTTGTTTACGGAATCGTCATAGCTATTGCATGAATCGATACATGCGTCAAGATAATCGAGGAAGTTATTGCACAAGAAAATCATGCGTTACAAATCAAAAAAAATATATATATATGTATGTATATGAATGAAAGGAACAGCTTTTTTTTTGTTTATGATTAAAAAAGAACGATTAAAGGGATGACCGACAAAATTTCAATAACGAAGTGTCCGAGTGAATCGAATTTTTTTCTTTTATTTTTTTTCTTTCTTTTTTCCGTTTTTTTTTTTTTTTTTTCATGGCCAATTATGTCGCTCGTGCTCTCGGGATCATCCCATTCTCTCGGTCGCTCCCCTCTCCCTGCGTTCCACTTTTCTCTCGCCAAACGCATATATATATATATATATATATATATATATATATATATATATATATATATATATATATATATATATATATATAAATACAGCTGTTACAATCTTCCGTAAACACTACTACCAAACGTGTTTATTTTCTCACGAAACAGATAGATTATTACTATTATTATTAAACTCGTTTCCTTGTAGATCCCTAACTTACCGACCGATCGAACGTAACAGTCGCATGGTGGCAGTAGAAGCTAGTGAAACTGTATTATCGACTCAGAGCGATTTTCTTTATCGGTAGATAAATTCTACAACATTTTTCTTTTGTCTTTTTTTTTTACTTACTTATTTTTTTTTATTTGATCGACATGTTTGCAAAGCAATGCACGTTGTTATTATGTGACTCGAGTATGCTCGTGTGTATTTAACGTTTAGAATCTTGTAAGGTTCAATCGAGACATACATCGATAATTAATCTCGATAAGATTTGAATTGATATCAATTTTGAGAAGGAAAATATTAAACCATTGAAATAGTCGTAAGATTTTTATGGATCAGGTTTATCATTGAAATTATTAATATTGCTTAGTTGACTATAGAGTTTTAATGGCACTTACTCCAATATTCCTTGAGATACTATTATACTAAATGTCAAGTAATGATAATATTCGAATTCAATCGAAATTCCATCTTACTTTTATCGTGCTATTTTATCTTTTTTAATTATTTTTTTCTTTCTCTCTCTTGTTTCTTTTTTTTTTTATTTTATACGTAACTAGAAGGATCATAATCATTCGGAAGATCGTAGTCTCTTGATTGCTATGGCAAAAGAAGAATGAGAAAAGCTTCGGTTTAATCATATTACCGGCAACTAGTAGATTGCGAAGAAGTTAAAGTTTTCTTTACGTCATTCACTCTGACGTCAATGATAGTTTAGATTTTGATTGTTACGTTTCTAACGTCGTTATCGTCGTCGGCGTCATCGTCGTTACATCCATTCGTTGTAAGAAAGATTATGTTCATGTAATTACATATATGCGTTACGTATGTATGTAAGTATTTTAGAAAACGATTGTAATGAATTAAATAATATTAATAGATTTCATACAATAGAAATAATATTTTACCGATGAAATTTCACTTTTTGTACCATATATATACTTTTACAATTTTTATTTGTTACATTTAAAAAAAAGAAATATTTATATATATACAATTTTTATATTATATATATGTGTGTGTGTGTGTGTGTGTGTGTGTGTGTGTAAAAAAAAGTTGAAATAATTTTTACAAGGAACGGATCTTTATGTAATCCAAAACCTTTTAACACAAGTTATCACAAAATTAGTTTACTTAACGTCTTCGTTGCAGCAGTAATATAAGTATATTTGTGTAGTAGTAATAGTAATAGCGGCGACAGCATAGTTTCATGCTTGAGTCTACTTGAATTTGATTTGAATAACGTCTTGCAAGACCTAGAAAATATTCGTATGGCAATTTGCCAATATATATATATATACACACGCAACATACACACACACACACACACATTTATATACGGTTTGTACTGAAAGTTTTTAAGTGGACGAAAAGTTACTAGATGAACTTAAAATCAATTTAATCTCTTCAATAACTTTCTGTTTTTAGGCTTTTCCAACGAGGCTTGTAGTTTTATAATCCAAAAAAAAATTTGTGCCTATAAAGTCTCAAAAATAAAAGTAACGGATTTTTAAAATTACTTAATAATTTTTGGGTCGCGCGCGCGGGCTCGTGTGTGTGGTGTATGTAGAGAGAGAGAGAGAGAGATAAACCGAAACCACGAACGAAGGCCATTTACAGGATGCTCAGTTTAATGTAACTGGTGCTCGTAATTTCAAGGTTGAAACATAGAGAAATGTATGATAGTAATAGAAGGCGATAACGTTTTTGTGTAACACGTCCCGTCTTCGTTGAATTTATCCAAACGATTCTATTCCAAAGCCATGCGATGTTAATCACGATCTACTGCGAATTTCAATGAGACTTTTTATTCCACGAACATGATTCTACTACGTTATTTCCTTTCCATGTTTTTTCCGGTTTTATTATTATTATCCTTTTGGTTTCCTTTTTCCTTTTTTTTACGAAACTAACGAGGAAAAATATGTACGTATGTATATTCTTATATACATATATTATTAAAAATATGTACGTATGTATATTCTTATATACATTGTACAACATATATATATATACATATATCCTTACACGCGCGCACACACTCAATACATATATTTATATATATATATACACTATATATATCGTAGAAAATTAAATATATCACATACATATCGCCATACATTACATATATAATATAATACAATATAATATAATATATATATATATATAATATATTATATAATATATGTATATAGTTTCCCGTAGAAATAGAAGGCTGGTTAAAGTAAAAAAAAAAAAAATATATATATATATCTATATAAAAAGAAGAAAAATAGTAGTAATATAATAGTAGTATTAGTGGTGGTAGGCAGTGGTAGTTAGAAACCGTCTAGAACGAGCTGAAAACGTAGGAGGCTCAGGGCCATTGTCTACTGGTAGAGCCTTTATATCCTCCCTTTCCCTTTGATAGTTACGAGAGCCTTTCATCTACCGGGACATAGCGCATAGAAGAGAGAGTTAGAGAGAGAAAGAGAGAGAGAGAGAGAGAAAGAGAACTTCCTCTCTCTAAGCTCACGGCTGCCTCTGCCTGGCCTGCACATCTTCAACAGTCTTCAAGGAGTCATCCTGAAGACAAGACACACGTTACGGTGACGTCGCCTTCAGACACAACTAGAACCGAAATTACGTTTCCCTCTTGTGCTTTCTCTTCTCTCTCTCTCTCTCTCTCTCTCTCTCTCTCTCTCTTCCTCTAGGAAATATATTATCAAACTGACAAGGACAGTATCATTTCTCCATTTCCTTTCTCTCTCTTTCTATCTCTATATTTATCTCTATCTCTATCTCTTCCAGCTATTAAAATAAAATAAACTCCCTTGCGTGTAAAAGTAACAGGAGAACGTGTAATTAGTAATTTTTTTTTTTTTTTTTTTTTTTTTTTTTTTTTTTTTTTTTTTTTTTTTTTTTTTAATCGCGTTACGTAATTTTTTTCCTTTGTATATTTATTTTCCAATTTGGATATATTAGGTAGCCGAGAGGATGAAATTTTTAGCTAATAATATCTAATTGTCTTCCTTTTTTTTTTTTTTTTTTCTAAAAATTTCATCCTTCGCCATCATATACACATATATATATATATATATATATATATATATATAAATTAAAAAATAAATAAACAAAAATCAAAATTTTATATATATATATGTGTGTGTATATATATATAGAACTATGCTTAACTTTCTAATATATATAATATATTATTTCTAATACATACATATATATATATACGTATATAAAGTATATAGTACATAGTATAATATATGATATATTGTATATGTTACATATTTATATCACGTAGGTACGTACACGTAGAGGCAATTACATCGAAAGTTGAAAAATCACTGTGATAGAATATCGAATCAAGAGGAACGAAACAGAGCGATTATCTCTACGCTGAATGGCGCGCAAAACACATTTCCGACATTTTTCATTGAATGTAGGAGGAAACGAGTAGTCCTCGCTCGGTTGCGCTCGCGTGCTCTCTCTCTCTCTCTCTCTCTCTCTCTCCCTCAATCCCTCTCTCTTTCTATTTCTCATACAATACTCGTAAATCTTTCACAGGAAACGAAAACGCGCGTATTCATGAATTCGCCACTGTCCGAATGACAATGCCGGTCGCATTGACGAGATTTGAATAAAAACGCGTTACGTTTCGTTTCTACTACTACCACCACTACTACTACTACTACTACTATTATTACTACACTACTACTACACACACGCACGCACGCACACCGATTATACATGTGTAATAAAAAATATCGAAAACATATTTTATGTTAATTTTTAAATGAAAGAAGAAAAAGAAACATCAAGGCGGACGAAGGATTAAATAGAAAAAGAAAGAAAGAAAAAAGGAAGAAATACAAACGAGCAACGGAAGAAATATTTACAATCGTTTCGTAGCAATTTGAAAAGGGGGAAAAGAAAGAGAGAAAGAAAAATGTCGTAGCCGACCGACTTGTATTTAAGGGGAACGAAATTTTTAATTTGTATTGTATTTCTTTCTTTTTTTTTTTTTTTTTTTTTTTAATTTTCTTTCTTAATTAGGAACGCGAGAATTATTGACATTGTTTCCTTCCAACCAATAAACAGAGAAGGAGAGTGAGTGTCCAATCTTTCTCACGAAAGAAATAGTATAATTCGCAGCTGCATTTAATTGGAAGCTTGTTAAGGTGCCAACTTGGCTGTATATACGTCTTTCATCGGTGCAACAGTCGCACAAAGGTAATTCAATTTCCGCGCTAATATCGCACACGTATATGTGTATGTATATATGAATGTATATACGTACGACATATTTATTTATTTATGTACGGATACATTCATATGTATATATGTATATACGTTTGTATAGAATTATAGATCGTCATCGTACATTACCAAAAACATTGGCCGTCCTCGATCTAGAGAAACATATTTTTTTTTCGAAATACTTATATCGATCTTCGATAAATATCGAGTAAATCGTTAATCGAACAATTAATTTGATCTGTCGATAAATTCGATTCGCTCGGATCGCAATTGGTTTTTAGAAATAGATGTATTTTTTTTTTTTTTATTTTTTCTTTCTTGAAATAATTCGTTCAAGACGAAAAAGAAAAAAAGGAAGAGAAGAGAGAAAAATTGTCGCAATTTATTTATCTTTCGTTAATAGAGGATTTTTCTAATTTTTTTTTCTTTTCTATAATAAATAAAAAAACAAAAGGAACAGCTTAAAATGTTTTCCATGAAAATTCGTCGAAATAATTTTTCACATCGTCGTTAAGTGTCTATCAGCGAAATGAAAAAAAAAAAAAAAAAGAATGAACCAAAAGAAATGAAAAACCAAAAAAAAAAGAAGGAAAATGATGGAGGTATGTAAACGCAGGAGTCACGGTATAAGAATCGCAATTAATTACGGAACCCAACGAGTTTGTAGCTGCTATCGGACGTATGGCTGTTTTCAATTGTCAATCGCGACCTTGGATTTTCCAGACTTACACATACGTGTATGTATATATATATATATATATATATATATATATATATATATATATACGTATATGCGTATATATACACATACCGTGTATATACCACCTTTGACGATTCTATTTCAGCGATTCTCGACGAGACGCCGTTTCCGACATAAAGACTGAATTTATTTTATATCCCTTAAAAACGTTGTTTCGAATAATATATTAATAATTATTATAACGATACTTCTTCGTAATATTTGAATAATATTATAATAATATTTATAAGGAATTAAAATTTAATATACACTTACTATATATATACAGTTATATATATATATAGTAGGTGTATATTAAATTATTATCATATATACATTTACTCTTCATTTACGATCTTCAACTAATAGAAAATAAATTTATGCAATTCGTGCGCGTGCGATAGATAAAAATATATTATCTAGTAATTCGAGATTATATGTATATACATATACAATATATATATATATATATATGTATATATATTACAAGCAAATGATGTAACGCTGTACAACAATAAAAAAAAAAAGAAAAGAAAAAAGGAACCAATCAACGAGAGTCATCATCGTCGATCGTCATATGTTATTACGGATTTGCTGGAAATACAATTTGAGGTTATATAATTTAAATCCAGCATCCTAAAATGTTCAAGAGTGGAAAGCAACGATAAAAAAAATATTAACGCGTTTGTGCGTGTGCGCGCGCTCATGCGTATGAGTGCATATGCGTTTACGCGTAAGACATTTTAACATTTAACTTTGGCGTTCGATAGGATAAACTTCGTAGAAAGGAGAAATCCCGTAAAGAAGAGCGAAGTTTTGAAAAAAAAAAAAAAAAAAAAGAGTGACTTCGCCGCCCGTTGTCCGTTCTACCCTGCTTTCACCGCGTGTTTCTGTTTACAAGACACGTGACCATTTGGCGTCTGTAATCCTAACGCGTTATAATACTTTTCTTCTCGCACATTTCTATTTCACGCCAAACTTTCGCTCTTTAAAACTCACGTAGCGAATAATTAAATATCCCCTCGCACCCCCCCATACACCATTTTGGCGTTACACTCGTTCGAAATAATTTTGTTAATTTTTTCACAGAAATATATTTCTTCGTCATTACGATATATATACATATATATAATATATACATATATATATGTATATTTCCAGAGAGTAAGAGACAGAGAGAGAGAGAGAGAGAGAGAGAGAGTAATTACATACGAACGTTCAACTTCTCGTTTCTAGAACGATCTAAGAATAGTTAGAAAGAGTAGGGGAAGAGAGAGAGAGGAGAGAATATATACGTATAAGTAGGTTTACCAAACATGCATATACATATATGTATATATGTATATATATAAAAGAGAATATATGTGACAGGGTATCATAGGATAGACATTTTGTTTATATTACAAATACACGAGTTCGTTGTTACCGAGTGATTATCGATAAAGCTAATAATGATTTCACGTCGAATACCTGACACGTTTTTACGTCAGAATTGCGTACATCGATCTTTCGACACCTTCAAGTATTTCTGTGGAATCAACAAAGAAAAAAAGGAAGACGGTAAATAACTAAAGAAAACAGAAAAAAAAAGGAACAGCGAACGACATTTTTATTCTTTCGTAATGAGGTTTCTTTTATTTTTTTGTTTTTTAATGTATTAATATCTCTCGATCATTATATTTTGGTGATTGAAAGATTATTGAGGTATGAAGAGAAGAGAGAAGAGTGACTTCTCGCGCGTAATATCGCGAGAACGATCGAAAGACGACCTCTCGCGTTGGACGTAGCAAGATGGCTACCGGTGCGAGCGAACGAGTAAGCGAAGAAACGAACGAAAGGAACGAAGGAACGATGGAACGAACGAGTCGGGTCGAATCGAATCGAATCGAATCGAGCCGAGCCGAATCGAACCGAGCCGGGCCGAGCCGAGCCGAGCCGAGGCGGGCCGAGCTGAGGCGAACCGAGTCGAGTCGAGTCGAACCGAGCAAGCAGTCGACGCATCTTCGAACGTGTCCTAAGCGCATGCGCGTATCTGCGCTACGAGAAACTAGTTCGTCGTATTTGTTCGTAAGTTTCTTATTAAAACAAACGTTTCTAATCTTCCCTCGCGCGTTTACACTTAAACGATCTGTCGAAATTAAAGAATGAATGTTTGCGTAAGGATAATAAATATCTTAGAAAGATGTAGTATTATGAAAGATATTTCCTATATATGTTCGTCCGACGACGCTGACGATGCCTAGCATTGACGACGATGACGATGATGATGATGACGACGACGACGACGACGACGACGACGTACAAGAAAGAACGTCTTCCTTGCAAACACTTCGGCTAAGTTCGGTTTGGCTCGGCAACGTCAGCGTGCGCGGTAACACTGCGCATCGACGAGCAAGAAAGAGAGAGAGAGAAAGAGAAAGACAGAGAGAGAGAGAGAGAGAGAGAGAGAGAGAGAGAAAGAAAGAGAAAAAGAGAGAGAGAGAACGAGAACAGTTGAGAGAGGATGAAACGCAGAGAGAGCACGGATACCGGGCGAGGGAGAGTGTAACGCCTGATAAGACCGAGCGATGGTCGCTCTCGTGAGAGTGCGTGTTCCATACAACGTACCTATTCCATTT
>OU427001.1:5583264-5805764 GCA_911387935.1 Dolichovespula saxonica
TTTTTCTTTAACGACGACGATCATCGGCTCGCTACGATATTTATTTTGTTCGTTCGTTCGTTCGTTTATTTATCTTTTCTTTTTTTTTTGTATTTTATTTACTTTTTATTCTTATTTTTACTTTCGTTTTATTTTATTCTTGTTTTCTTTTTTGTATTTTTTTCCCTTTTGTTTTTTTCTTATCGGCTAACTTTTATTCAATCTTTTAATCGTATTAAAAAAAAAAAAAAAAAAAAAAAAAGAAAGAAAGAAAATGTTTATTTTGTTTTATCGAGAAAACAAATGTACGAAAGTTGATAATTGAACATTTGTATGCTCCTGTATAAATATTGTTGATATTTTTTTTGTTCTATAATAATAATAATAATAATAATAATAATAATAACAACAACAACAATAATTTGATGGTTGGAATAAATCTTTGTAATGGATTTTTGGATATAACTTTTGTTCGGCCGTCGATAATTATCAATGAAGATATCCAATTTAATAATATTTGATTTCAATGAACATCGTTTGATTCGATTATTAACAAACGCCACTGTTATCAGTATATCGCTTTTATTTGCTCTTTCATTCTCCTTCCCGAAGTAATAATCGATATATTATGGTGGCTTTATTTCACGATATTATTTTCACAGCTGATATATTTACATTCGTCAAAAGATCATTGCATACCGCGAAATTCAAAACGAATATTATAATTATTTTACTAATGAATGGGCAATAATGAAATTAGATTCTTACATTAATATGAATCATATACATATAAAATGTAAAGGAATATTTTTTTTTTTTTTTTTTATTAGATTCTCAATATGGAGGATGATATGAATTGGTTCAGAGCCGAATTAGATTCCAGAGAAGGACTCATTCCAAGTAATTACATAGAAATGAAAAATCACGAGTAAGTTTACTTTTTGGATAGTTCTTTTTCTTTTTTTACATCGTAGTAAATAAAAGATTTTTTTCCTTACTCCGTTTTGACATTATAGTTGGTATTATGGAAGGATAACCAGAGCAGACGCTGAAAGGCTATTAATGAATAAGCATGAAGGTGCTTTTCTGATTAGAATCAGCGAAAGCTCTCCTGGTGACTTTTCGTTATCCGTAAAGTAAGCATACGCTTTTTTTTGTGTATTCACGACGATAATACGTTTATTATTAAAAAAAAAAAAAAAAAAAATCTTGAAATATTCGAGAATTTATATTGTTCGCTTTACAATGATAGATGTTCAGACGGTGTGCAACATTTTAAAGTATTAAGAGACGCTCAGGGCAAGTTCTTCCTTTGGGTCGTAAAGTTTAATAGTTTGAACGAATTGGTAGAATATCATCGTACAGCGTCGGTATCACGTTCGCAAGATGTAAAATTGCGCGATATGATTCCTGAAGAGGTAAGAAGAATATTGTTGTTTATAAAAACAAATTACATAGAATTATTGTTAGAGTTTTTACTTAATTGAAAAGAAGTATTTATATATATGTGTGTGTATATATATTTATTTTATTTTATTCTTTTTTTTTTTTTTTATTTCAGTGTTTAGTGCAAGCATTATACGACTTTGCTCCACAAGAACCCGGTGAATTGGAGTTTAGGCGAGGAGATGTAATTACTGTTACAGATCGTACAGATCAGCATTGGTGGCACGGGGAGATCGGTAACAGAAGAGGACTATTTCCATCGACCTATGTTACTCCCTATCACTCCTAGGTATTATAGAAATTACAGAATGAAATCTAATAAACTCTTCTCTGATGTTTTATCGATAATGACCTTGCTATAGCCGCATCTTTCTAGTTAATTTGTAGATTATTAGAAAAAGAACAAATGAATCTTCTGTTTTAGGCCTGATTTAATAATATATACAGGTCTCAACTATTGACCGCCTTATCCCACCATCATTATATATACAGGATCAGCCTCGCTGCAAAATTAATCGTGAATGTTTTGCGAGCACAACACCGCCTAAAGAAATGGACTACCAGGACAAATAACTCTGGTGGTCTAACGTGGTCGAGTATCGTATTAATGCGATCTCGACGTAAAAAAAAAAAAAAAAAAAATACTATTTAGTAAAGGACCTCTGACCGGTCCCCATCGAGAGAAAAACATTTCTTAGATCCTTAGCAATCCATACGAGAGAGTGTGTAGAGTTCCTTGATGTATTTACACGACAGGGTAGTGTCCATATTGTTTTTATATGTCGGTTGGATGGACAAGTTTTAATATCTTCTCAGTGGGACTGAATATGCTGCTACAATACCATTTGAAGTTAACATTGTATAGATGTCGTATGTGTTATATTATCGTATGTCCGCGATCAAATAGAAATCAATCGAATATTATATTAATTAACCGCAAACATTTCAACTTTTTATTTAATAATATACCAAGTGCTCTAAGCGTGCAATCATCAATAAACTATTAATATTTTAATAAAATCGTGTATAACATCGACATATATTATAAATGAAACTTGAAATGGTCTTTTTAAGTATTTCTTGGTAGTCCATTTAAAAATGGTGTCATACATCACATATATTAAAAGCATTAGTCTCTTGCAACAAGCATGCTGCTCATTGGCCATATTAAAAGAATAATTATATCTCATCCTATCTCCTCAGATATTAGTTTAGGAGAACTGGGATTATATAAATCTTGTATTTTTTAATACAGATCCGCTATTCGAGGAAACACGCGGGGACCTTGGTGAGAAAAGGGCCTAGTTAAACAAAAAAAAAAAAAAAAGAAAAAGAAATAAAAAGAAATAATAAAAAACAAATGCATAAGAAATTTAAGAAAGAAAAAAAAGAAGTAAAGTAAAGAAAACCTTTATATATGAACGTGTATAGCGTTGAAAAAGAAAAAAAAAAAAAAAAAGAAAAGAAACAAGAGAATGGAAGAAAATAGCGCATCGCCTTTTGGCATATTGGACAATTTTTGTTGTCTTTTTTCTATCGTCAAATATTTTCGCTAATGGAATTAAGAGAGAAAACATTTTTTTTCTTACGCTTTTATTATACGTTCGATAAAATACGAATATTTCAGATATATTATCTGTATCATATACACAGAGAGACATACAGAGACACAAACACAAACACACACCCACACACATACACACAATTTCGGATAGGCTAAATATATAAGCTTCTTCGGTATTTCTCTTTATAATGAAATCTCGAAAGAATTGGTGGAATCCGTTTAAAAGTTATTATTATTAATACTGTTTCTATTTCTCTTTCTCTCTCTCTCTCTCTTTCTCTTTCTCTTTCTCTCTTTCTCTCTCGTCATCTATATACATAAGCAGTTAAAACGCTTAAAGAGATTTATTTTGTAATTAAACGAATCTTGTGGTATGCGTTAGTGTTCGAAAAATTAAAAATAAAAAAAAAAAAGGAAATACTAATGATAATAATAAATATAAAAAAAAAAATAGAGAAAAAATCTTTTGCTTTATTGTAGAGATTTTACTAATAGCGGGGGGAGAGACACAAAACACCACGCATTATAAAAAAGCGATGAAAAGCGTATATACATATTGTATATACAAATTACACGTGCATACACATATTGAAGATAATCGTGCGAGATTAAAATACAATTATCGTGACTGATTTATTTTTTGACAACTCTGTAAAAAGAAAATACTGCATGAATGCGGAAATAGAGTAAATACGAATATTTCATATGATGAAACACTATTGCTATTTAAAAAAAAAAAAAAATAAATAAAAATAAATAAAAATAAAAAAAAAAAAAAGAAAAAAAAAACGAAGGAAACGGAAACCATAAAAAAAGGAACGAAAACAAATATTGCCATGCACTTCGTCGTTCATTTAGTAAATTTGTTGTACACTTGATCATATGTTGCAAAAAAAAAAAAGAAAGAAAGATGCCAAGAAGCGATACGATATCGAAGTCTGCCATGTGTTAATTTTAATCTGCACACAATATTTAAATATGAAGTTTGTAATTTTAAAAACGATACAAGGGGAGTCTATATGTACATTTCTCAAGGGGACAAAAAAAAAAGAAAGAAAGAACAAAAAAGGAAAAATATTTTGTTTACTGATTTCAGCAATTCTTGCTTTTTTTTTCTGTGTAAACAATGAAAATGTTTAGTCTTATTGTGTAATTATTATTATTATTATTATTAATTATTATTATTATTATTATATTATTATTATTAATTAATTATTATTATTACTGCGTTATGTTACATTTTATTATTAACAATATATTGCATTAATCATACTTGCATGCTTTTTTTACTTACGCCCATAAACCATATATGCCTATTGTATAAACCGAAATCACTTGTGCTATTTATTGTCTCACCGTCTCTACCACTTCTCTATTTTTGTTTTTCATCGTTCATTCAATAACAGTCAAAAATTGTATTAGAGAGGTAAATTTGTTACAACTTTTTAAAGATAATATAACGAATATATCATAGGGAGTATAGAATTAATTCCTCTTCTTTTATTTTTTTTTTTTTTTTTTTTTTATCACAAACTAAAATTGTAAGCAACTTCATTATGATTTTATGCATAAAAAGAAGTAAGACTGTTTAATGATTAATTTTTCAATGAAACATCGATAAGATTGTAAAATAATGAAATATACAAGGACTGATAAATGTTCAACTTTCTATTCATATTTCAACACTGGATCATTTGTTTCTTTGTTTTAAACTGACTTATTTTTTACATACATATATGTATATATATATATATATATGTGTGTGTGTGTGTGTGTGAAATAATATAGTTCCTGTGATAACTTTTTTATTCGTCATAAGAATGACAAAAAATCTGTTAAAATTTATCACTTATTGTACAACATTTTTAATTTACAGAAATACATCTCTTTTTTTATGGTGTACTTTGTAAAATTAAAATAAAAATTTAGTAAGATTAGTTATGTAAAAATTTTTACGAAAATTAACGCCGATTTTTAATAGCTTTTTGTAAGACAGTTTGTGGCTCGTACTTATTAAAGATGCAATATATCCTTTACTTTTATTATTTATTTTTTAAACAATAAATTCGTACGCATTTGTAATTAATATTAGGAGATAATATAAATTAGCGATGTTTAATATCAATTTAACAATAGTGCACAAAAGTATGCATTTCATCTATCTAAATATTATCACTTTGCTTAGATTTGCCAAGTTTTACGCATTATTGTAGCATATTAACAAAAAGAAAAAAGAAACCAAAAGAAAAGAAAAACGAAAACATGAAAAAAAACCTATTCGTATGCAGATAATGAATAAAGCAATATTTACATTTGCTTATGTAGTATATAAGCAATGTATTTTGACACACATGTACAAGCTGTTTAAATCTGGAATTGAGTTGTCTCTTGACAACAATGTACCATGATACTTTGGACCAAGAAATAATATAACAAAGAAATGTATTCAAGGTGAACATTCGCATATAAAGTTTAGCTGATTGTGCCAATTCCTTAATTATTATTTATCATTTATGAAATAATGAAACATATTTTCAATTCTCTGCTTTTTCATCCATGTAGTAACGGTTCTTTCAATGAATAATAACACCACAAAGTTGAAAAATTGTATTATATGTAATGCATTTAATTACTGCACTCGGCACAACATTAGTAATTATTTACTGCCTGATATACAATTAATGTTTACTACCAAATGTATATTATGTAATAACACATGATAATTGTAGTACAATAAAGCATTCTCAGAAAGTAACATTATAATATTCTTTCACAAAATATTATATTTGTTGATGTTATTAAAGGGTATGATTGGTGTTCACGATTGATGTTTTGTATTAAATTTAATCTCTTAAAATTATATTAGATTACAAAAGTATTGTACAGTTCGCAGCTAAAATTTCTTCAATCAGTTATAGATCAAAATAACACGAAATAGACATTATATGTCGCTTATATCATAGATCAGCATACAAGTCTGTAAGAGATATATCTTCCCGCAGTTTCTGAAGGTCTAATAATTTTGACAACTTGTCCTCTTTTCAAACCAAAATAACGAGCCACTGGATCACCGGCTTGTATACGCATTAATTGATTTTCTTTAAGCTTATACCTAGTAAGTAACTCTTCTTTTTCGTCAGGAGTTAATACTATGTGTTCAGGTACAAGTTCGTGTTCTGTGATGTTTATCAACAATTCGGATTCCAAAAATTGTTCTAAAATATACTTGGGCGCCATATCTACTAAAGATTGTTTGGCAGACGGCGTCATACCTTGTTGTACGACGATGATTGCCCTGGGAAAAGAAACGATGGAATATAATTTAATATAACCATCATGTAAAAAATCTTTCCAAGATGCGTACCTATGAATTTTTTCCTCCTGCATACGCTGACAATAAGTTTTTATTGTTTTGATACCTATTTTGGGTTCATCGGGAAAGAAGACAAAAAGTTGATCCGTAGGATCGTCATTGTGCGCAACTAATACAATAAGATCGCTACGTGCTGGTCTTTTTTCACTCGGCTTGTCGCCAAATTGTTCTTTGAATTGTTCTAAAGTCTGATCCAATTCATCCTGTGTCACGAGATAACCTCTATCATGACACAACTGCATCACCGTTTTACGAATTCGCCACAATTTATAAGCTTCCGCTTCATCATCCATTTCGTAATATATATATATATATATAAATAAATACAAATAAATTTTTTAATAAACAACCGAACAAAAATTCTAATCCTACTTCACTTTGTTTTCTTCTTTGAAATTATAATAATTAAGGCTGTTCACCATCTTCCGGTCATAGCACGTGTGACTCCAACGACGGGTACGGACGAAATGTGAACTACAAGCGTGATAGGCAATCACTATCCCCACTCCCTCCCCACTATGTACCTATTACAACAGTGTATGTTTTGTAGCGGCAAATTCAAACGATCAATATTTCAATACGATTGCATCGGCACAGTGAACAACTGCATTATCGACGGAGTTTTTAAAAGTAAAAGACGACACGTTTTTACGTCGATCTAAAATCGACTCAGATTCCCGCTATTTTCCTTTCCCGACTTCCGCAGAGTTTTTAATCGGACAAACATATATACATATATACATTTTTTTTTTATTATTATCGTGTGCTGTGATAGTTCGACATGGATCAATATTTAAAAAGTTACGAGGAACTGGATGTAAGGGATAGACGATTATACATAAACATTTATATGATTATACATATAATTATTTAATTTTAGGTGCATCGTTTAATGCTTGATGATACGTCCAGAACATTAGCATATAAAAATGCAATACTTAATTATGCAGACAAATTCAAAGACAAAATAGTTATTGATGTTGGCGCTGGGACAGGTGTTACGAGATCGTAAAATATAAATCCTCCATATACAAAATCATATGAAATCTTAATCTTCTTAAACGGATACATCTTTTTAGGTATATTGTCTATTTTCTGTGCTCAAGCTGGCGCAAAAACAGTATACGCAGTAGAAGCCAGCGAATTGGCTAAATTGTCGGAGGAAGTAATTGTCGAAAATAATTTAGGAAATGTAATCAAAGTGATACACAGTAAGATCGAAGATCTCGATCCAAATGTTATTCCGAAAGCGGACATAATAGTCTCGGAATGGATGGGATTTTATTTAGTACACGAAGGAATGTTAGAATCTCTAATATACGCAAGGGACAATTTCTTACGGGAAGGAGGAATCTTATTTCCTTCGGTAGCTAAATTGTACGTTTCTCCTTGCCAATTGTCATCCATGCTTCAATTTTGGGACAACGTTTCTGGAGTCAGTATGAAGTAATTACAATTTTCATCGTCACTTTTATAATATCAATGATTATGATTCGTTCATATATAAATTCTGTTTCGATTGAATTTCGTTGTATTATTCTTTTTTACTTAGGTGTGTAGGAAAACACTATCGAGAGACCAAATCAATGAAACCAGAAATATTATCGATAAATCAGGATGATATTTTAGCAGATAGTCAATTAATAGAATGGTTAGATTTGCAAAGTATTAGTTTATCGGAAATAAATACTTTGGGCAATGAAGAATATGTATTCATTTGTAATAAGGAAGGAGTATTACAAGGAATTTGTATCTGGTTCTCGGTTGAATTTCCAGATGGTTCGGTATTATCTACAGGACCAATGGATAAATTGACACATTGGAAGCAAACTATAATTGTATTGCCCGTTGACATTAATGTAGAAAAAGATGAACCTGTGGCATTTAATTTGGAAATAACAAAGGACACCTTAAAGGATAGAAAATATAACATAAAATTAATATTGTTAGATGCTGCTGAGGTTGAACACGAAATTCCATGTTATTGTTATATGACTAAGTGTATTGTAACAAGAAAATATTTAGAAGAGCAATTAAATGATACCATATAAGATTGAAATTGTTTGCATACAAGATGATTTTATGCAATGTACAAGTCCTATTATAAAAGTCTTTTTCTTATTACTTATATTGCTAATATAACATAATATTGTATAGACATACAATATGTTATTGATTGTAAATAAATGAGAACGAATAGATAGAACAATATATACGACGATGAAACTGAAATGTGTATATTTGTAAAGTATATATGTATATATACATATAAGTGTGTGTGTTTATATATATACGTATGTTTTTATTACTTTGTAACAGTTTAAATAAAAAGATAAAAACATGACAATTATAAATATAATTAACAATAAAGTGTACAAAAGGAATAATACTTTACACAATGTAAATATATTTTACGTATATGATTTTATAATTTCTTTACAATTTTTATATTGTAATACCAATATTAAGACCATCGGTTAAATGGCTGGATACATAACTTATGTCATATACGTCACGATCTTACGATCTGAATTAATTCTGTATGTACCAAGTACATACGTGTACGGTTTCTTTCTTTCTTTTTCTTTTTTCTTATGCAAGTATAAATTTTTGGAAGAAATTAAGAAAATAATCTCATTGTATATCAATTGATATACATACTTCATCCTCATACTGTCATGTGAAAGCATTTTTTCTATAATTTTATTTATATAATATAAAGAACGAAAAATAAATACATATAAAATAATAAAGATTTGTCAGATTAGGATGCAACACTTTTTTTTTTGTGAGATATAAGAAAATAATGCATATTTGTTTTCACTTATTTGAAGTTTGATTAATTTGCTACAATCCACTACAATCTGCTGAATGTATCATCATTCTCTACAGTTTTTCTTGTTCATATTATTTTCATTAATATGTTCATGGTTCTGCATTGCATTAGCACGTCAAAAAATGTAATGGTTGTTATACTTTGCGCTTACTTGCATACTAATGTCATAAGAAATGAAAAATAAAAATCTCGTTTATGCAAGTATCAAATAAATTTGATAATAAAATTTGTAAGTTGATTTTTAACTTCTTACCAAAGGTAAGACAATATCGAAGAAAAGAAAATTTGTTGTCTTACATTTAGCAACAAAGTCATTTCTATTATTATATTTCTATTACCGGTTTGAAAACTTCTACAGATTATACAATATTATGCACGCATCACGATCTGATATTTATGTATTTATACATGAAATTTATCCTATAATATCATTCAAGGAGTATTTGGATTTATGCAGTAAAATTCTATTCGTGCAAAGTGCTTGGACACATCTATATTAAATGCAATTTGATCGGAAAGACTATTTTCAATGTTAAATAAAAAATTATTGGCATTTTATCATTGCATGTATATTGATGTTAGTATGCGTATTCCATCGAGCTATTATTTTTAATATACTGGAAACAACTTTTCATTATTTGATTTCAGTAAATCTTTTCTTTGTACGATACTCATAACTTGCCGTTAAACTTTTAAAATTATATTGATATCAAGCACATATCTGGATGAATGCACAATGACATTAAGCAACTGTACGGATATCAATATTTGCGATACCGAATAAGATCTTAGTATCTAGTTTAGTTAAATTAATTTTATATACGAAATGGTAGATATAAAAGTAATGGAAGATGAAGATAATCGATTTTTCAATTAACTTATTATTCTGGAGAAATTTGCACAATTATGTATTTCGATGAAATAAATATTTTGAAATAAATTATCAAGAGATATCGAAACAAGAGTTTAAAAAAAAGAAAGAATTATTCATCTCCGAAGAAAAAGTATATTAAATTATTTTGATTAAAACTAGCGACCGCAATCTCTTCGTGCATCATTTTATATTTTATAACACATCGATAATAAACATTGATATTACTAAAATCAACGCGTGATAATAATTAATTTTTTTTAGTTTTGGATGGATTATTACGGAATACTTTTTGTGGATTATCCATATCGTATAAGTAGAATTTTCTTAATGAGAAATCTAAAACTATTTGTAATCTTTTTTAACAAATAAGACTTCCAAAAAGGCAGTTATATGGTAATTATTAATGATTTCATGTTTTTAATGTTTATATTTAGAGATCTCTCATGGACTTACATTCAGAATAGGACAATAACGTTTTATATCTGAATTATATTAGCTAAATGTATTTTTCCTTTGTTTCTTTTTCTTTTCTTTTTTTTTTGTTTCTTTTTAATATCAAGAGTAAGTTGGATTAAACACGACAGAAAACTGAATCAATGAGAAACTATCCTCTAAGCTTCTGCTTGTATAATGTAAGATAATTTTTTTTTCACGTATTAATATTTAAAATTTGTCTATTCCTTTTACAAATATTAATAATAATAATATATATATATATATATTGTTCAAAGAATTTCAAACTTGTATACACTTTATATTTTCAAATGGGCAGCATATTTAACTAGAAATTTAACATTCTGGTAATTATTTAATTCATGCTCACCTTTTTTTCTTTTGTCCTTTTCTTTTCTTTTTTTTTTTGTTTTTAACCAAGATTTATTTTATATTTTGATCTACTTAAAAGTATTGTGATTTCAATAGCTCGATAAACACAGCTTATGCGCGATGTTATCATATTAGTAAAGTGAATACTTATTTCATTTGCATGTTGATTTTATAATAATTAGCAATGTTTTTAGTAGACATTTTTTTAAATGTATTTTAAACGGAAATTTAATCAAAGAGAGGCACCAATAATAAGTTTTATCGATAAAATGACGATAGTTTGAAATATTGTTGACAATTTAAAAAATTCCATTGATAAGTACATAGTGTATACAAATATATATAATATATAATATATAATATATATATATATATATATATATATATATATATATAAAAGAGAATCATTACTCTTATTTATATATTTTTTGAGAATAAGCAAGTTTAATGGAATGGCTTATAAAGTGATACTATGTCAAAATCAATAGAACGACTAATAAAAGTAAGTATATTATTTTCATAAGAGCACACGTTCACATATTTAATAGAATTCATTCTAATATAGAGTAAATAACAAGGAAATACATACGTTGAACTATGTACGTTAACGATTTCATTTATACAATTGTCTATCTATATACAATATGTAAATACGAGAGAGTCATCTTTCTAAATATAATTTCAAGTTAAATCTTCATTGATAATTCAATTTAACACATTAGAACGGTGTGAACATATTATTATTATTATTATTATTATTATTATTATTATTATTATTATTATTTTTAATAATTTGTTTACTACTTGCGTTCGTTATTATTACAAATCTATAATGGCATCCCAGACTTTGCAATGAGGTTTAAATGTCTAACACTCTGCTGACTATTAGAAATGTTTAACTTGAAGGATAAGATAAAGTTACAATATTATATAAAGATATTCTATAAAATCATTAAATATGCTATAATACATTTTTTATATACGTTTAGAATGTATTATTAGGCATGGAGAAATACATTATAGCATGTAAGCAGCCTTATAATGTCATCAATTATTTTTCAACGATTACTTTGTCGAAATAAATATACAGAAACGTAAGTAGTAATGAAGAAGAAAAAAAAAAAGAAAAAAAAAAAAAGAAAAATTGAAGAAGATAATACGGGTGTAGAGATATTATATTCTTACATTGTTGATTGGTGTTTATATTGTTTTTATATAGGCTAACCATTGATAATTATATAATTTAAATATATCATTCACCATCAAGTTGTCGCTAACACTTTGCTTTTATTTGATAATTTTTTAATCATTTTATATTAGTCGACGCGAATGAACTTTATCGAGAGGTTTGTAATAATCGTGTATATCGTTAGTGCAGCATACTAATAAATCATTTCCTTCAAAGTGATCATATAAATATTATATTCGTGTTCGGAATAAGATAACGCGAAGAAAATTCATAATTAAATTTGTTTTTACTAGATTAAAAGGGGTAGCGATAGTCAACGGTCGTCATTCTAAATTACTTTGCTCGCTTGTCATCGTTATAATAATCTATAGAGATATTAGGCGAAATCGATCGATTTAAAATTCACATCATCTCTCCCTAGTTATTCAAAGAATCGATGGTATTTAAGTCGCGAATACATTACCTGATGGAATTAAGAGACACGTGCGTTAAACCGTCGTTCCGTACGTACTAAACATAACTCTCGTAGTATCTGTATCAAGAGTGACATCTTCCGGCGAAGCTAAATCAACTTTAATCGATCCAGAATTATTTCTTCTTCTGGTAACACCGCCGCCCCAATTCGATAGAGTCCAATGATAATTTTCACCCTCCTTATCGTTATTAGCAGTCTCTTGGGTCTCGTCATTGTCCTTATCCAAGCCGGTCTCGATCGAGACAGATGATTGCGACGCAACCGAATCGAAACTTGAATCACCACCGCCCCTGTAACGGCTAACGCATTCCGTCGCCATTTCACCTGGCGATTCCTCGATGGCTCGTAAAATATTCTGACATAGCTCCGAATCCAATGGAATTGGATCCTCGGAATCACGATTGTGAATGGTAATGGCTATGTGCGCGGGATGTGGTATCGGAAGTGGTATAACCAATTTCTCGGCACTGTACGGTCGAATACGACGTTTCCACGGTTGCCATCGTCCTTCGATATTACCGTTTGCCGAAACTGTACGCCTTCTTACTTTGGTGGACGTTAATAAACCGTTGGTGTCGCTGAAAGAAAAAGAAAAAAAAAAAATAATAAAAAAATTAACAAACGATTGGTAAACCATATTTTATACATACATATATATATATATATATATATATATATATATATATATATATATATATATATATATGTATGTATGTAACCAATTTTTTCGATAAAAATGGATAGAGAACGGGGTATAAAAGTGCAATTGATCTAATTAAATATATAAATTCGAAAGATATGGTATGGATCGTTAAATCTCTATCGAAAATTTTCGAATGTGTTCATATACATGTTCATATACTCCTTCCATCGTATATATATATATATATATATATATATACACATATATATATTTGGTATAACAATAAAGTTTTAATTTTATTGTACCATCGTTTATCGGATTTCTTGCTATTACTGGCTTGCTTGGCTCTCGGATTAAACGCCGAAACTTCGAGATAGGGGCTGTGCACTTGAATGTTCCCACGAGGGGCGTAAACCGCCCCCAATAAATCGGGCCCGTTGATACCGCCCAATTCCGTGCTGTGTACCATATCCGTGTATCGTGAGAGATCAACGCCCGGATGCGGTTCCAATCGGAATTTCGTGTCGGAGTCGTCGAGGGGTTGTAGAAAATCCAAACTAAATATGTCGGCGTACATGAGACCCGCCAAACCAGCCCAATCGCCGACGCCCAATCCTTTGTTTTCCCAAAAGTCCTCCTCGTTACCCGATAGACGGGCGAACACGTGCAACGGATATAGTCTTTCCAACATCAGTGCACCTTGCTGTATAACTACCTGTTAATTATCGTTAAAATTATCGTTAAAACATCTCAAATCTCGTCCGTTCACCGTCGTCGCAATGATATTTCGTTATAACAATAACGGGTTGAATGCCACGACAATTTTACGGGGATTGTCAGTGGCGCCACGATGTATTTTCTATTACGCGATACATCTAATGACGAAATATTATCTTCAATAGATAAGTTACATTAACA
Organism: Dolichovespula saxonica; assembly: GCA_911387935.1. Lineage (NCBI taxonomy): Eukaryota > Metazoa > Arthropoda > Insecta > Hymenoptera > Vespidae > Dolichovespula > Dolichovespula saxonica. The sequence continues at coordinate 5,597,387 of OU427001.1, forward strand.
AAAAAAAAAAAATGAAAAAAAAAAAAATGAAAAAAAAAAAAAAAAAAAGAAAAAAAAGTTTCTCTCTTTTTTTTTTTTTTTTTTTTTTTTTTTAATAATAAAATTATTTTCAGATGTTTTATACTGCATTCACTTCTTCACACCACTACATATCAACGATGATAATAATAAATTATAAGTATTGTCATTTTTTTTTTCAAATTATATATATTTATATTAAATCTGGGCTCGCCGGTCACCGGTGACGCCCCGTGGCATTCGACCTGTTGAGAAAAAAAAAAAAAAAGAAAAGAAGAAAAGAGAAAAGAAAAGATGATGTAAGGGCACCTTCAAATCGAACGTCGTAAGTTTGATCTTGCTTCTCACGGCCACGCCTAACCCGGTCTGTAAGTTTTTCCTTCGCCGTTCCAATTTCTCATGTAGAACGGCGATAAGATCCCTGGCCTCTTTCTCGAGCGACTTGTACGGATCCTTTATTTTTGCTAGGCCTGCCGCGAACGGTCCGAAGCATGCTTCGACGAATTGGCTAAAGTCTCGTTGCGGTTGTGTTATTAATCTCTCCGTTTCCTGTTGAAAGGCCAACAATTCGTCCAGCTCCAATTTAGCCTCGAACGCGGCCAACGCCTGTTCTGGTCTTATCTGTGAGGAGACGGGACGAAATTATTCGGATCATCACAAAGATCGTTTCGACGCGATCGATCAATTAATTTTATTTATTTATTTTATTTATTTATTTATTTTTTCCATAACACCTCGGACATCGTTCTCTTACCTGATAATAATAATCCGAGGCCAATCCCGGTCCCGCTATTCTTTTGACGACGAAACTGTCGCTGGCAGGAATTCGTCCTCTGTTTTTTATAACCAAATGAAACATGGCCGTGTCCCATACCACTCTGATGCAATAACGTATCACGGCGACTGTTAAGTAACCCCGCGTTAAATCGAAAAATAAATATAAATTAAAATAAATATATATATATATATATATATATATATATATATATTTATAATAAATATATTAAACGCACGTTTAACGATTTATTCCTTCGAGAGAGTGGGGATGTGGGGGTTGGGGGGATGGGGAAATAAAATAAAATATATCCCTTACCGGTAAGTATAACGAAAGATATGACGGGGCATACGAAGAGAGCTACAATTAATGCAGCTATTGGTTGCAAACATCCTTGTATACCGATATTCCATACCAACGCTTCCATCACGACCAAGTATCGATTGCGACTCGGTTCTGGACTATCCAAATCCATTATGAGTCCCATGAAAGCGTGTAACGTCAGTGTGATTAAAGGCATCCTGAAAGTATGATATTTTTTTTTTTTGGACAATTTCCTTTTTACAACGATCTCAAAATAATAAAGACCGAACGATGTCAGTCGACGTATTAAATCAACCAACCACATAATCGCAGTTAGAGCGATTAGGAGAGATCCGAAACTTGCTAGTATACATACGACGGGGAAAACGAATAATATAACGAGCGTTCCTAAAAGGCCTTTGGCACCGTAATTCCATAGCCTATTTAAATGTCTTGTCATTCCCTTGCCGATAAATCCTGTAACAAAAAAAAAAAAAAAAAAAAAAAGAAAGAAAAAAAAAATTATAATCGTCACAAAATATAATCCAATAAACAATAAATTATTAAGGATTGATATGCCCGATGAAAGACGTTTACCTGTGTCTGGTTCCGTTTCAAAATGTGTACGACTTTTACTTATATGCCTCCAAAGTGCCACCAATCGAGAACAGAGAGTAGGCATTTGCGAAGACTTTCGTGGAAATAATGTACCATTGAGCTGGCTCAATTCTAAATCAGGAGTGAATGGTTGCACGAGTAACAATGCACGGATTGATACTGGACTGTACCATGGGACAGCTACTCCCAAGAGAAACATAGCATTCCAAGTCCAACACCAAGTTCTTGCTATGTAATTTATCCAACGCCACATCGGCCATCTATTTAGTTTCAAAGCGAATAAAGCGAATTAATTAAATCCAACGTATACCTTCTTATGATTCCTAACCTTACAAACACACGTTACGTCACGTTTCCGTTATCCTTTTCTATTTTTCTATTTTTTTTTTTTTTTTCGGTTCGACTCACCTAGTCGTCGTTGTACGTACAATTTCTCTTTCAACTAAGAAAACTGGTTGGCTTGGATCTGCCCGGGGTGTTGTAATGGACGTTGGCGTGTTGCTTAATACAGTCGGAATGATTTCAGATTGTCCTTGAAAATTTCGTCTTATTATCCAATTTTTTGGAAGCCATATTTGCGTCGGCCATTGGAAGCTCCTAGTCGGTGTCTTAACTTTCCGCAATTCTTTCAGTAAAACCGGTTCTCTCTAAATAAAAATGATCAATGAATCATCGTCAAATAAAATCATTTCTTTGGGATTATATGCGCGAGAAGACGTCGTTGAATAAAACGTTTGTTAAATGAAATCGTTAAGTACGATTAATTGTGTCAAAATAAATAAACAAATAAATACAATAAAAAAAAAAAAAAAAAAAAAAAAAAGGAAAGGAAATTTAAGTCTCGGTACCTCCTTCATAAAAACTAAATCGCGATTGAGAAAGTAACATGTCTGTTGCAAATTTTGATGTCCGCACAAAGCCAGGGCTTCCTCGTGGGCGCACCATTCGCACTCCTCGATAAAATTCTCTTCCGCCTCTCTCATACGATCCCTCATCCAGGGTTGTATTCGCGACAATACAGGATGTTCGAGCTCGATCCGACGTCTCAACGAATCCTTTGTTTGCAACAACTTTCGTTGCACGTTTTCGATAGCCCTGTGCATCAATACGACCGATTGGGCTTGTTGGACAAGAAGTTGCGCTATACCATCACCTAACGCAAGTATGTCAGGATGCGACAATATATTCGTATATACTCTTTGTAAATATTCCCTCATTACCGCCTCGTTAACTTCCTAAAAGAAGAAGGAGACAAAAAAAAAATGAAGTGTTCTTAGAGAGAGAGAGAGAGAGAGAGAGAGAGAGAGAGATAGAGAGAGAGAGATTAGATAATAAAAACAATAAAGTAAGAACAACAAGTACTCTTTCAATCTCCTCGTCCGGTTTTTTCTGTGCTCTTAATTCTGATATCAGTCTTTCCCTAAAATGAAGGAACCAGCCGCGAGTTTCTCTCTCCAAAATCGAGACTAGTATCGGTAATGCCTTTCTGATGATGTCCCTGCTAAATAATCTAAGATCGACGGCAGCTCCACCGGGTGTACCAAAAACAAATGGAATTGGTACGGGTAATAACTGAGACGATTCACGTTCCACCTCGAATTTTTCCATTGTAGCACGGCGCAATTGCTTTCTGACAAATCCGCAAAGTAGCTCCAACGAATCCTCGTACTCTGGCTTTATGTCATAGAAGATACAATAATGAATTATATGAACAATTTATATATATTTATATGTTGTGTATGCAACGAAGAAATTTTACTTACTCTGCATACTAATTCTGCGACTAAATATCGACAACGTTCTTCTCTAATTTTGGCATCTAAATTATGTGCTTGCAGAGATGGCACACCTATTATTATATCTGTAAAAATATATATATATATATATACATATATATACATACATTGTAACGATAAATCAAAATAATAAATATAATTTAAAATTAATTATAAATAATTTTAAATAAATAAATAATATATAAAAGTTATAAATAATTATATAAATATTTCTTTATTAATTATAAATAAATAAATAAATAAATAGTATATATTTGTATATACTATATATATTAATATATAACAGTATATATAATAGTATATAATAAGTATATATTTGTCTTACCGAGAAGACGTAAAAATCCTGTTAAGAATGCTTTAAAAGATTGCGAAACACTGAAGCAATGTGATATTAATCTAGCTTTTGCTGTTACTACAAGAAATCTAGTTGCTAAGGCAAGATCTCTGAGTAATGCTTCGCGCCTTCTGTCTCTTCCACGTTGTAGAAGAGCACTTAATCGCCATCGATGTATCTGGCCGGCAAAATTGATCGAATCCACTTCAAATTCCCTGTATAAATAATAAATACATAATACAGACGTTAAATGGGACACGTAACCTGCGTATACATTTATGTGTATATTATATATGTCTCTGTGCGAATGTGCAAATATTATTTTTCACGTTAACGATAGAAGAAGAAGAAGAAGAAGAAGAAGAAGAGGTAGAAGAAAAAAAAATCAAGTTGATGAAAAGAGTATTTAAAAAATTCTACACGATTAACTATACGATCAAATGTTCACACAACACACAAAAATTGAAATCATTCTTTTTTTTTTTTTTTTTTTTTTTTAATATAGAAAAGCTCTTCTAAAACAATTTACTTTCGTTTAATAAAAAACATTTAATTCTTTTTATTTTTAATAAAAATCTGCTGTGCTAGTCAACATACGAAATGATTTTTTTTTTAACAATTAGAAAAAACAAAACTAAATACACTTACTCATATTAATTCTGCCTATGACATTGTAATGTGAAAAAAAAAAAAAAAAAAAAAAAACTAATGATTAAGTTCTTTTTTTTTGTTTTCTATTTTTACAAGCGATCCTAAAGAATACAAGAAAAAACCCACACCACATTGCAATGTTTTACAGTGAAATTTTTTAAGTATTATATATATATATACACACATATATATACATATATATACACATATATATATTATATATAAATATATGTATGTACAATGTGAGTAAAACATGCTAAAGAGATGCAACAGACGTTTGTTAGATACTATACCAATTACATGTGTTTGATTGCAATTTTTTTCTTTTTTTTTTTTTTTTTTTACTTTCGTGACTTGAAGTGCAAATAAAAATGACATATTAATTGCTACATAGTTAATACACGTACACATATACATATATATATAGCGGTGTATCGTTGAAACTTTGGGAAAATTTGTGCATTTTTTTGTTGTTTTAATTAATTAATTAATTAATTAATTAATCAATCAATTTTAAATTCCTTCGATCGAATAAATCTTGAAGGGGGAAAGTTTGTGTTTGAGTAAATTGTAAGAATAGACAGATACAACACTGAAACTGACAAGTAGAGCATCTAAGAGTAGTTTATTAATCGAATAATTTATCTAAAATAAACAGATCGATCGGCAGAGAGATTAATGTCTAGAAAAAAAAAAAAAAAAAAGAAAACACAGGAAACGAAACGACAGGCTTTGTAGTGAACATACGTTATATTATTATCTTTAAGCTCTTTGTCTCAGTTTCAGATCGATTATTACTTAATCAATAGACATTTTAGTATTTAAGTTTTCACTAATGGGTGACATACCCGCATTTTCGAATGCTCTCCAACTGAGTGGCATTCAGCTTCTTCGGCTTTCCGTATTTATCCTTGTGCAAGCTTTACAAAAATACGTTAAAACGTATATGAGAGATGAAAATATCAATATGAATTAATAATCCTATCGCCTAATATCTTTCTTCGCAAACGAGATCTTTCACAAATTAAGACAAATTTTTATTTATTTATTTTTTCTTCCGTTCAAAAGAAAAAAAAAAAAAAATCATATAACATATAATAAAATTCTCTCTCTCTCTCTATGTATGTATGTATATATATATATATATATATATACATACACACACGCACATACTGGCTTGCAAATATTTTATATATATTCGATGTGAGTACACATGAAAAAGAAGGTTCATTGGAGTAATTGGATAGAGTGGAAAACTGCAACCCGAAAGACTCGGGTTTTCAAATCCTCCCCAAGTATATATTAAAAATATTTATCCAATAAAGAAAAAAAAAAAAAAAAAACCCAAAGAAAAAGATCGACTAAATTTTAAAGAAAGAAAAAAAAAAAGAAACAGAGAAACGAATATAAAAAGATAAATAAATTTTCACACTTCATGCCCACTAACAAAAACTGCATTCTAATATCACATAAATAATTTACTTGCCGCTAAGTCTACATTATTAATAATACAGTGCCTAATCGTAACACGCATTATTTAATGTTCCTTCAAATACTCACATACTTCTGATAGCTACCTCTGTAATAACAAATGTATAATATCCATGTTCAATATTAGACAATGCTATTGTCTTAACTTAAACGAGAATACGTTTTACGGAGAACACTAATAATATATATATAACCACCTAGCGAGAATAATCTAATAATCTAAATTTGAGATCTAATTTCGGTGCCCATAAAACTACTGATTGAAGATAGAAAAAATTAGGGACGAGAGATTAAAGAGACAGAGAGATAGAAAGAGAGAAATGGAGGAAGGATAAAAAAAAAAAATTAAAAAATTTATGATGATAATAATAATAAATAAGAAAATGTGGTTGTAGTAAGGATGAGAAAACTTCTTGCCTTCCAACGACCTACCCTCTTTCTCTGATGCTTTCTAATTGTTTATTAGTGAGTCTTCGGGGTTCCCCTTTGCTATCGACCGCGACTGCATCCAATTCGTCGAAACTCGGTGCCACGAAGAGATCCCTCAAGTGATGTTTCTTTCGTGCGAGCGTGTCCTCGCCTTCCGTACCAGTCGAGAGTGGTGGTGGTAAGACAATGGGAAATGTTTTCCAGTGATAAAGAAATTGTTGTGCAACGTCTTTGATATTGTGTACCAATGTCTCCACTTCGGCAGGCGCACCGCGCAGATGCGACGTGTCGAATTCAACCGGCTCTTTCTACGAATTAACAACGATCGTAATATTTGGTCCATTGTAACGTAATATCACCGTTAATAATAATAATAATAATAGTAATTAATTATCTGAAATAACAAATAAATAAAAAATTAAGATAAGCGCATGTATCTTTTGTGAACGATACCTTCTTTTATTTTTTATTCGTTCACAAAATAATTACTCAACGATACAATCGCTTTCACTTTATAGATACATGGAATCATATGACATTTATTTTACAGATATTAATATTTATTTTATAGATTGAGAACAAAAAAAAAATAAAAAAAAAACTAAAAAGAAAACCACGGAAGACAAGTATATATACACGTATTGATTAAGTCTCGCTTAATTAATATCTAATAATTATCTAATATAACAAATAAATAAAAAATAAAGATAAGCGCATGTATCTTTTGTGGATGATACCTTCTCTTTTTTTTTACATTTATCTTACAGATATTATTAATATTTATTTTACAGATTGAGAAGAAAAAAAAATAGAAAGAAAACCACGGAAGACAGGTATATACATACGTATTGATTAAGTCTCGCTTAATTAATATCTAATAATTATCTAATATAACAAATAAATAAAAAATAAAGATAAGCGCATGTATCTTTTGTGAACGATACCTTCTTTTTTTTTTTTTTTTTATTCGTTCACAAAATAATTACTCAACGATACAATCGCTTTCACTTTATAGATAAATGGAATCATATGACATTTATCTTACAGATATTATTAATATTTATTTTATAGTTTGAGAACAAAAAAAAGAAAAATAAAAATAAAATCACGGAAAACAAGTATATATATACGTATTAATTAAGTCTCGCTTAATTAATATCTTTTTATCTCTTCACAAAATAATTACTCGACGATACAATCGCTTTCACTTTATAGATAAATGGAATCATATGACATTTATCTTACAGATATTATTAATATTTATTTTATAGATTGAGAACAAAAAAAAAAATAAAAAAAAAAAAAAAATAAAAAGAAAACCACGGAAGACAGGTATATATATATATATATATATACGTATTGATTAAGTCTCGCTTAATTAATATCTCTTTATCCGTTTATCCAAATAATTATTTTATATAGTATATTAAGTAAACGATATCGACCGGAGGAACAAAAAAAAAAAAAAAAAAGAAAAAAACGAAAAGAAAAAATAAAATAAAATGAAATCAATGTCAAAATCAAAACGGACGAAGGATGTAATTACGTAGACGGGGTGATAAAAGGGAGGATTACCTCTGGCTGAAGTCCATCCCCATTTCGGTGATATGGCTGGTGAGGATAAGCCTGATGATTCGGTCCCGTGTTGGCGGAGTTGGCGGAAGCCGAGTTCAGATTGTGGGGCATCTCGCGCGTAAAGAGAGTGCGCGGCGGCTGAGGTCAGCTGCCCCTTATTCCGACTATCTCCTCATACACCATGCTGCTTGTCGCCACCATTTATCATACCAGGCTCTAAGTAAAGCATAAAATTTTATCAAAGATAAGATGAAGAACAAGAAGAAGAAGAAGGAAAAAGGTGAAAAAAGAGCTTTTTGTTCCCCATTTAATAAATTCAATGGCTGAACGAACGTTCGCCAAGATGGCGGCTCATTAACGCGCCATATTGAATTTCGTCTAAGCATGCAACTCCGCATACTCAATCGTTTTATTATTATTTTTTTATTTTTTTTTTTTACTATAATCAATCTTTTAATGATATGTATCTATGTATACATACATACATACATACATACATACATACATACATACATACATATGTATATATAATTGAAATTTCGAACATTTCATTGTATATAAATTTAATCGATAACATTACTATCGTATACGTAATATTTTCGTTTCTGTATTAATTTGATAATAGAATACATTGAAAAGAAAATCGATTGGCTCGACTAGGATGAACCGCACCCAGAATGCAAGCACGCAACCCAGACGCAACCTGTTTAATCGGTTCGTTACGCGCAAAAGGAGAATGAAGTTACGAGAATAAATTCTTTATTTATAGTCCGTCCTTTTGTTCGCGTTAATGAAAATTCTGTTCCAAGATTATGTACGTATACGCGCGTACGACAACAGATATATATTATATCGTGTTCTACGTATAGAAACAATTATTTGATCACGTATAGCGCGTACATTCGTAGATGAGGGGAATTCAATCTAAAGAAATATCTGTAAGCAACTATTTAAAAAAAATAAATAAATAAATAATAGTAATAAAAAATAAACGATCGATTGCATTTGAAAAAATATTCGTAAACAGTATACGTACGTGTGTATATTCACGCGTATATACGAAATTTCGGATGATAGGTATAGGACTGTAAAATCGTGAAAAAAAAAAAAAATGTATTTACGTTTCATCCCATAAAAAAGGGGCAAAAAAAAAAAAAAAGAAAAAATAAACACGAAGATAAAAAGAGTGAGTACGTGCTTCGAGGAAGAAGCAAATAAATGTAAGAAGAAAGTCTTTGAGAATGAGAGATAGACGAGGAGGATTATAATCTTCACTTGTCGGATAAAAATAAATATAGAAGCATTAGAGACTCGGCGGTCTTATACATCCGTCACGTATGGCGGGTTCTGCTGAATGCAAGGGTCCCCCATTAACCGATTATACCCCATTAAACGATTAACATTCTGTACATTCCACTTGACGCTTCTCTTTATTTGTCTTTCTTAACTTTTCAAGACGACTTCGAACGAGTAGTAGCGACGCAACCCTACGATTCGGTTCACCAATTATTACGTGTAAGTACCTTTTACACGCGCATACACACAGAAAGAGAAAGAGAGAGAGAGAGGGGGGGGGGTGGGAGAGAGAAACATATAGCAGGAGAACAGACACGTACACAATTAGATTAGAAAGAGGGCGCGCGTTATTTAAAAGTTCGAACCTCCTTTTGCTTATGTATTGGGAAGAGGGCTATAAATATTTTGCAAAGAGTAAAGCTCCGAATGCCGTTCTACGAGACACGCTTTTAGAAAATGGGTCGATTGCACACTGAAATTCTCAACACATCAAATCTAACGCTTTGAGTATTCTACGAAATTTCGTTAAAATCCCCACCCTTTGAGGTTCTCTCTCTCTCTCTCTTTTTTTCTCTTCCGTTAAACGTGTTCCAGTTGCACGTGTCCTCCTTCCAAAGAGTCTCTCTCGTGACTATAACTTTCCATAAAAATGCATGCTGTCAATTACGTATTGAAAATTTACAAAGGTATCCTTACACCTTTCGCGTAATAACACATCATTAATATATTCGATACAAATCATAAATATTTATCTTATTACACATTCCTTTTATTTTTTTAATATATATATATTTATTTATTTTATTTAATATATACATTTGCCCATTGGCATAATATCCTTGTACTCGTTGGTTTTAAGCGAACGCGAATAAGATTCGAGAAAATTTTGCGAAAAGAATTTCGAAATAATCGCTCGTATAGTTTCAATATGGCGAATATAAAATGGTGGACGTTCAATCTAATCATTTTATATACAAATGACCGAAGTCATTTGAATTTGGAACGATCAAATTATATTGATAATAATTGTTCAAAAAAAAAAAAAAAATATATATATATATATATCAAATGATTAACATTCAAAATTAATAAAAACCTTCCGGTCTTCGTAGGACCAATGACGATTTATTATTTGTTTGAAATCTTTATTATATACACCCTTATTATGAAAAAAGTAGGAGAATCTTTTTTAACGCTGTCTTTTCTCTCTCTCTCTCTCTCTTTTTTTTTCCTATTCTCTTTTGTCGAGAGAATGCGGGATGCTCTCTTATTCTTATAAGAAACAATATTCTATTCTGGCAGAGTACCAGCTCGGGCCTCGGTTTGATCTCGCTTTTAATGTGGGCCACGCTAAGAACCGAAGTAAAAAAAAAAAAAAAAATCTTAATGGCGTACAATATTGTCTCTTTGCGATATCAAAAAAATCTATTACGAAGTAAATATTTGTATGTCGAAAAAAAAAAAAGGGAAAAGAAAAGAAAAAGAAAAACGAAGAAAGAAAGAATTCTCTAAAAAATTCTTTCAACAACGTACGTATATAATAATGGTACTATATAATCGTATATAATTGTATCATATACTTTATCGCGATTGAAAGTAACGTAACTTTCGAAGGAACAAGAGAAAAAAAAAATTGACGTTGTTAATATAACATTATAATATTATAGACGATAAAGTCTTTATCAATAATGTAACACATAATGCAATATAACGAACGTATCATAAATGACGTTATATCTTGAAATAACGTAATATCTTATATCATTCATTTTACCGATTAATATCGATCATATTGTTACATTATTTTATTATTTGTTCGTAATTTTTTTTTTTTGTATCATCGTATTACTTACTTACTTACTTACTTACTTACTTGCGTGTAAATAAATTTTGCTACAATTACAAGCGACATAAAACCCAAATAGACGAGGGAAGATTAAATATAAATAATACAGTTCCATCGATATCTTTTCTTCTACTTGCACGGCATATTATTGTTCTCATTCCCAATAAACTGTTATATTCGTAAAGATACGAAGATAGCTACATAAAATTGAATAGTCGATTTCACGAGGAATCCTTTGTTGATACGACAAAACGGAAATGAATTATTCATCCTTCCAAAGGAAATTAGCCGCTATCATCGTACACAACGCCGGTGTATGGTGATTCGTCGAAGCTCCTAACGGATCGTCGACCCCGTTGAATCATCGGAAGAGAAAAAGAAAAATAGAGAGAGAGAGAGAGAGAGAGAGAGAGAGAGAGAGAGATAATTAGATAAAAAAAAGAAAAAGTAATAACTTATAGATTGTCTCACAATTGAACCGAGTTACAAAGAGATAAAAATTGTTACAGAGTAAATACAGACATAAATACTTTGAACGAGAAAGAGAGAAAGATAGAGAGAGAGAGAGAGAGAGAGAAAGAGAGAGAAAGTACCTATATTTTTATCACAGACAAGAAACATACGCGTGTGCACACGTGTGAGAGAATATTTACGAGTCAGTTCGAACAACCCATTCCCAAGTAGGTTGGCAAGTAGTCACGCGTCGACTTTTGACCCAGTTCAAAGCTTGCAAGCTTCGCTTACTTTTAAACACATTCTATTGGAGAAGAAACGAGCTCTGTATAAGATATATATATGTATGTATGTATGTATATGTGTATGTATATGTGTAAGTATGAATCATAAACTGCACGCGTATTGTAAAATTAAGTGTAGGGAAAGCTCTGCACTTTAAATCAAATAAGAAATAAATACAAACGAACTTAATAATTTTGCAATGCACTTTTAAGTTCGTTATGCAGTCCTTCATTCTTGATCGATAACTAACTCTGTATGTTTGTGTGTGTGTGTGTGTGTATGTACAATTTCTTATCGACTGAAAACTACCGATTTAGAACTAATTATCATATATATATATTTTTTTTTCTTAATTTTTAGACCTACAATCTTATACGAAGTATGTCAATAAATTCGTTGATCCTATTTTCTAACTAACATAACGAAATACAATTAAAAACAAATATGGTTCTTAAATTCAACGTGGCCGTTAATACGATCGCTTCATTTTTTTTTTTTTTTAAAGTTTCAATTATTATAAGATCCTTTCCCTCCAATTTCTAGTCCTACAAATTTTTCCGCAAAAATTCAATAAATTTGTTAACATCCTTTCGAACTAATCGTTTGTATCAATAATCAATTGTAATCAATAATTTGTTTGAATCTTAAAAAAAAGAAAATATATATATATATATATATATCGCAATCACAAAGAAATATTTAATTTAACGTTTCATTCTCAAATGAAAAATGACCGTTTAAAAAATATGATCCCTCTTTTTAAAAGTTAAGTTTCGTTTGACAATCCCTAGTAATAGCTTAATTTCGTCGATTACAATAAGAATCGAACATTAAAACGAGACGCCAACGCATTATACAGCCTCTCTCTCTCTCTCTCTCTCTCTCTCTTTATCTATCTATCTATCTCTCTCTCTCTCTCTCTATCTATCTCTGTAGAAATCGTTGAAGTAATGAACGGAGGCCATTCATGAATTCACGTCTATAAAACACGCCACAGCTAATGATACGCCTTTACTGTAGAATACTCGAGAAAGACAGAGAGAGAAAAAGAGAGGTGGGAGAGAAGGGGAGAGAGAGAGAGAGAGAGAGAGAGAGAGAGATTACTAGAGAGAATAAGAGAGAGAGAGAAAGAGAGAGAACATTCGAAGGATCTTCTCATCCACCATTTTAACGTCGCACATCCACTTTACCGCTACCTTCGTAATTATTTCCGTCTACGGTCACGAATGAAATTTATTCGCTAAAATATTAAACTTATTGCGTTTACGTTCAGCGAATCACCTGATTGCGATAATAATGATAATAATGATAATGACGATAATAATAATAATAATAATAATATATATATATACGTGATAAGTATATATGAATAATTTATATACCATATTAGATTTGTTTCGAGATAATAATCAAGGTAAAATGTCAATGACATCATTAATAACAATAATAACGTTAATTAATAACTAATCCTTAAAACAAAAGCACCAATTATTATGTCATTTATTTCGAACTATTTGAATAGTCGTCATTACGATTAACATAATTGAATCTCAACCACAATGGCGTGTTTTCTTCGCCGATGTAATAATCAAAACAAACTCTCTCATCAATGTCAATATTATTTTCTTCCTTTTTTTAAATATGGATTATATATAATTAACAATAACAATAATAATAATAATAATAATAATAATAATAACAACAACAAATTTAATTGATATAAAACATATTCAAAACAAGCTTAAATTATTTTGATTATATATAGATTATCTCAATGATAAACATAATCTTAATATAGCATAATCTTAACTGAGTAATTAACGATGTTACTCGATGACTGACTGATAGCTAACGTATTTATTTCTATAAAGGGAAAATCAATCTCACGTGTCAACCTCGAAAGATTTTTTTTAATGCGTTGTTTCGTTCGAAAAGGCAGAGATTTGCAAAACGAGAGACACACACAGAGATACGGACAATTGCTCGAACAGAAAGCTTATGTACTATATATACATACAAGTACGTACAAACGTGTGTGTTTGTGTGTGTGTGGTGTTTATTTTGTTGTATACTCGACTCCTTTATATATATATATATATATATATATATATATATATATATATATATATAAACAATTACTCACACATACGAAAGAAATAGAGAGATTTATTCAAAAGCACGTATCACTGTATAAGTACTTACACGTATACGTGCAATTGTATACATTCAGCCGAATGGACAGCTAGCTAGCTCTAGCTAGCTAACTCTCTTCAGCCTGTACACGTTTCATTTAGCACGTAGTGAATGTCATTTCACAAAACGTACATACTACACAACGTCATACACACAAACTCGATCTCTCTTTTTTCTTTTCTTTTTTCTTTTTTTGTCAACGTAGCAAATTCGTTCATTCGTGATATATATATATATATATATATATATATATATATAAAAGAAATATAGGAATTTTTAATGTTTGAAACAATAAGGAAAAGAAAAAAAAAAATTTGTATTTCTGTATCTCTGTTTAATCATGGACGTTGGAGAGAAGGATAATTTTTACTCGAGGAAAAACTAATGGAAGCTATATAGAATTTTTTTAAAAGAAAAAAAAAAAAAAAAAAACAGAAGAAAGAAAGAAAAGGAGAATAAAGGGGGTTGAGAGAAAGAAGGAAAAAAAAGTAGGAAGAAAATTTTTCCACGTCTCTGGTTAGTTACGGATGTTGAAAAGAAAAAAAGAAAAAAAGAAAAAAAAAAGAACAGTTTCTACCCCAACGGAAAATCTAATGAAGACTCTTGACGATCCCTTTAAAAATATGTCGGCGAAGAAAGAAATTGAAGAAAAATAAAAAACGAAAAAAAAAAACCAAAGAATAATCGAAAAAGAAAAATGCTACGCTTAATTCGAGGTTTCTCTTCATCTCTTTTTGTCCTTCCGACAAATCCCCCCCCACCTCTACCCCCGATCCTTCATATCTCCCGTAAAATTATCCCATCTCTTGCCACCTCTTAAAACATAAATAAATAAATAAACAAAACAAACTAAAACTCCGAACAAAAAACTTATGTCTGATTCCAAAATCATTTATATCAAAATCATTATTTCACGATCGTTTCGAAATTTTCCTTGTTCTTTTCGTTTTTTTATTTTTTTTTTTATTTTCTTTTTTAGTCTTTTAAAGTTGATATCGACGTAACCGAAACGTTCGAATATGGAAAAGATGAAAGGGATATAAAAGTTTCGCAAAAATTCAAATCGAGCTGTACGAAAAGAGGAAGAGAAAGAGGAGGAGGAGGAGGAGGAGGAGGAGGAGGAGGAGGAGGAGGAGGAGGAGGAGGAGGAGGAGGAGGAGGAAAGGTATATCATGTAGGTCAGTGGAAGAAAAAAAAAAAAAGAAGAAAAAGAAGAAGACGAAATAGGAGGTAGAAATGAAGGAGAGGATGGGAATGAAAAGGAGGAGGTGGAGGTGGAGGAGGTGGAGAGAAAAAGGAGGACAATTTTCCAGAGGCGAGTCTGAAACCTGAATCGACCGTACCGACGAGTTATTTGTTATGATCCTTTCGTCGTTTAGGGTTGTCGACGTTACTACCGACGCACCGCCATTAAACGTTGCACTATAATTAAAAGGACTTCGTCTACATTATCGTACAACATACGTTCGTTCCTGTATGTATATTTATATCTTTTTTTTTTTTATTCACTATCTTTTCGAAATGTCGAAATTCGGGAAAACAAATTTAAGAAAGATACGAAAGAAAGAAAAAAGAAAACAAATTATACGGAAAATAAAATGGTGCGAGTATAAAAAAAAAAAGTGATAAAGATGAATATATATATATATATATATATATATATATATATATATATATATGTACATATATATGTGGGTTTATTCGAGGTTGTTAAACGAATTTTAGGTGAGAATCATCGATCCGTTCGATTTTACAAAGGCTTCTATATTATTCGCTTCGTTGGACATTTCTTTGAATTTATCGATCGTTTTTCTCTTTCTCTCTATATACGATGTGTGTGTGTGTGTGTGTGTGTGTGTGTGTGTGTGTGTGTGTGTGTGTGCGTGCGTGTGTTCCTCTTTTTTCTTTGTTTTCTTTAATATTTACTCGATTCGATATTGGAACAACCGAATGGTACTTGGAGACTCTCGAAATAATAATCGATTGTTCCAATCACGTTAACTTCCTCGTGACATGTCTCGATTTTATAACGTATTTGACGCACGATTTATATACGTATGCAAATATCTCTAGAATCTATAGATAGAAAATCGTTTTATTTATTTATTTATTTTTTTTTTTTTTTTTTTTTTTATCTTTAAGAGGTGTCTTCGACATCAACGAATCGTATCATATTTTCTTATATCCGATTGCAATTTATCATTGAGTCATATCGCTGTAGTACGTAAAACTAATTAATACGATTAATACGAGTATTACTAAACATAAAATAAATAATATTGTACCGTCGTACAAGTATCATTTGTGTCCCATAAATTTCTTCCTCTTTTTTTTTTCTATGAGAAACGAATACGCGATACGTAAGAAACTTAAGAGACTGTGAGTGGGACACTCTGATACACGTGATACTTAATCGTATAAATAATTGCAATACAGTATTATAAAGTAAATAATATTCCAAAGTGTATAGCGTCATATCGAAAGATCCGTATTATAATACCGTATTATTAATAACTATATAAGCAATTGCACTATAGTACAAATAATCCTCTCCTCCGATGGTAGTACGGTGGCACAAGTAACGACGTATACGTTACGATGTAATTAATAATCTGTACTTTAGTACAAGTGTTTAATACTGTACTTTGGTATAGTGATAAATGATACTGTAACACAGTTTAGTAATAAATAAATACCGACTAGAATGTGATAATAAGTAACCATATTATGACAACTAACACGAAAATGTCCAAGTGGTAAATGTATCAACAAATGCATTGGGAATGTAAATGTATTTATTGTGTGTGTGTGTGTGTGTGTGTGTGTGTGTGTGTGTAAGTATGCGTACATAAAAGGGAGAACGTTGCCCGTTAAAAGCCGTTTCGTCTGCCATCGACCTCCATCCGTTTCTCTCTCTCTCTCTCTCTCTCTCTCTCTCTCTCTCTCTCTCTCTCTTTCTCTCTATCTATCTATCCATCTACCTATCTATCGTTCTCTCTGTCTCTCTTATGAGAGAGAAAAGAGAAACGAGATCTGTTTGTGCTTGATTGAGACCAACGACGGACAAATTTGGCATTGTGAAGAGGAGTGTATCAATGCTACCGTGAATCTCGTGGTCGAATGAAGAAGAAGAAAAAAAAAAAAAAAAGACAGAAAAAAAAAACAGAAAAAACAGAAAAAAAAAAACAGAAAAAAAAAGAATGATCTAAATATCGACGTCGATGCAAACTCCCCGATCCTTTTCTTTCCTTTCCTTTCCCACCCACCCTCCCCTCCCCCACCGCCCGCACTTTTTGTACTTTTCCTCTTTTTCTTTTACTTTTTTTTCTTCTTCTTCTTTTTGTTTCAACGTCCAACATAAAGAAAAATCTCCACGCACTGCGGCACTTTTGGCCGACTTTTCCGATCCCGAGATCTATTTCTCTTTTCTTTCTTTCTTTTTTGTTTCTTTTTTCCCCCACTTCTTTTCTTTCGTTCTTTTTTTTTTTTTTTTTATCAAAATACGTTGTGTCCCCGATACGAGATATTCATCTCCGTCGTCGTCGTCGTTATAATTGTCGGCTGTGAGGTGTACATGCACATAGAATATAACACGTGGTAATATTTTATATTCGAATTAATCCAATTACAAGGGATGAAGCTTTCCGAATGAAATTCCATCGTATTTGATCGCGGTCAGTGGTCGAAGTCAAATTAAAAATAAAAAATAAAAAAATAAAAAAATAAAAATATATCATTGATTTACACGCCATTTATATTTAAATATGGAAGAGAAAGAGAGAGAGAGAGAGAGAGAGAGAGAGAGAGAGAGAGAGAGAGAGAGAGAGAGAGAGAGAAATAGAAAGATGGGTAATGTCAATTTATAGTTTCATTATAGTTATCATTTATCAGCCATTAGTCAATTGCACGCCTGAAATACCAACGTTATATCGCCACTTGACGATTCTGTTCTTGCAACGAACGTTGTCGTCGTGCAATTTTCTGTTCGCGACAGGAGAAAGAAAAAGAGAGAGAGAGAGAGAGAGAGAGAGAAAAAGAGAGAGAATCCTCGCGAGCGCAATGTGTAGCTCGATAGCAAAAAAACTCGGCTAGTCGTTTATAATAGACTCGTTATTGGAAATATCCCATTGGCGTCGAGAGATACGATGTGATGTTCTCTTTGTATATTAAGACCAACCTCTCTCTCTCTCTCTCTCTCTCTCTCTCTCTCTCTCTCTCTCTCTCTCTCTCTCTCTCTCTCTCTCACGCTATTCAAGCTCATACCATACTTGCTTACCGACGTCTTCAGCCACTTTCTCTGCTCGTCTCTCTCTCGCTCTCTCACCCCCCCCGCCCACCTCCCTCTCGTTCTCTTTTTCTTTCTCCTCATTTAGCGCTGTTAATTCATAGGATGTCGAGAAGAAGTAGAAAAAAAAATCATTCCCTTATTACGATTCTCGAAACGATGTTCTGTATTTATTTATTTATTTATTTATTTATTTATTTATCTATTTATTTTTTTGCGTTAATTTTCTAACCCTCTATAACCCAACTTTGACAATTATACAATGTGTGAAAGTTGTAATAATGTTCATACTGTAACGTCATATATTAGTATGTTGGTATCAACATATGTAATATATAATTAATTTCGACATACTATGATACTACTGTGTCACGAGTAAATCTTATAGTTACGTTATAACTTTCACATTATATAATTTTGTGTATTTCTCTCTCTCTCTCTCTCTCTCTCTCTCTCTCTCTCTCTCTCTCTCTCTCTCTCTCTCTCTCTCTCTCTCTCTCTCTCTCTCTCTCTCTCTGTGAGTACGTGTAATTTTTTATATTATGTTCTCTTTTTATAAATCAATATGTGATATATATAATATAAAAATAATAATATATATGTATGTATGTGAAAAATTCTTAAATATGTATTATGGTATATAAAAACAAAATTAAAAATTCCAAAACGAAATTTATTGTACGAGGTGAATGAAACGCATTAAATAAATGGGATGCATTGGTATAAAGTTTTACGATTTACCAAAGGGTCACGAATGACTTGGTTGAAAGGTACAGTCTTTACGCTTGAGTGAAAACTTATCGTCTCGTTCCGGATTATGATGCACGCAGGTGCAATACGTATAGTACGTCTCAAGTGGCATTTATTTGTGTGTGTATGTACATACGTACATACGTATGTATATATGTATGTTTGTATACATGCGTTAGAACGCTCTTGTTAGAACATTGTCATTAACGGCGACGTTACACCGAATGTTGTACCAACTAATTAATCGATTTAAGTGAAATTTCAACTCTCGAATAAACTTCATATACCTAGGTATTTACGTATGTATGCATGTATGTATATATGCATGTATATATGCATGTACGTACGTAGTTATGTATGTATGCTTGTGTAAAATTAAATTCACACGTGTAACCCTCTTAAGGTGATTATAGTCTGTCGATCAAATCGTCCTCTCATTTAAATGATGTTTAGTATCAAATCTGTACGAAGACTAATTATTTATTTATACGATGAATTAATTAATAAGTAAAAATATGTAATACGTGTTATTTTAAATGTATATTAATGCATAAAAAGAATCTTATCAAGTTCCTAGATGATTTAAGAAATATTTTTCAAGACTTTCTAGGTTAATGTGTTTTTTTTTTCTTTTGTTCGGATAATAAAACTACAAGACTAATTTGTAAAATTATATGCCTAACTAATTTTTACTCCCACTTATAGGTACATCACACACGCATATATATATATATATATATATATATATATATATATCCTATTAAACATATATTTAATAGTATTTATAATTAAAAAAAAATTTTTTTTAACGATATACGCGCACGCATACATTTTTTTTTTTTTGCTTAACCCTTCTCTTATATTGCATAAGGAACTATTATTGAAATCTTTTCGTATTAATTTTAACCGTCGACAATTTTTTTTCAGTTTTCTTTTCTTTTTTCTTTTTCTTTTATCTTCCTGCAGTTATCTCGAAGATATATATATATATATATATATATATATATATATATATATATATGTGCATCGTTCAGTCGGGGTAGAGAATAAATCACAGCTCTCGATTATGGTAGAAGGCCACCATTCTCCGGTATATAAAAGATGTTCCATAAAAAGGATAATGACTCTTCGTTCAACGAAGTTTATCGTTACTCCCCTCTTTCGCATGCATAATTTTCGACGTAAGTTAAAGTTGTGCGTCACCGGTACATAGGATAGGTCAAACTACCGTGCTCTATGTTCTTCTAAACTTTGTTCCACTCTAATTCTCACGTCCCTTCTTTTCTCTCTCTCTCTCTCTCTCTCTCTCTCTCTCTCGATCTCTATGTCCCTTTCCCTCTACCACTCCCCTCCCTCCCTCTCTCTCTCTCTCTCTCTCTCTCTCTCTTTTTATTTTTTTTAAGTATGTACAATAAGTACTGGTACGTGTCTGAGTGCGGACACCGAACACTATTCCATCGATCGATCCTCCCTGCAATTCACTTACGAAAGGATCGGTGCTGTTAGTAGGGAGAAAAGGGGAGAACACAGAGAGAGAGAGAGAGAGAGAGAGAGAGAGAGAGAGAGAGAGAGAAAGAGAGAGAGAGGGGAGAAAAAGAAAGAGAAAAAAGGGACCTCTTCCTGCCTGAAATAATACCCTGAATATTCCTACGACGAAAATATGATATATTCGCCTCGACGATTATTCGATTTATACTTATACGACTTTTGGATCTGGTAACATTATTGAGAGAATAAATTTAAACATTCGAGAAATATTTTATCCGAAATATTTATTCGAAGATTTTTCTAACCTTTTAATTTCTGTGTTTCATTTTGTTGTTGTTGTTATTGTTGTGATTGTGATTGTTTTGGACTGTAATTTGAATTCGTATGTATCTCGAAAAGGGATGATAAAGTTTCGGTCGTACGTTTGGTATAAAAATAAATAAATAAATAAATAAAGAGAGAGAGAAAGAAAGAAAGAAAGAAAAATACGTAACAAAATAATACGTATAAAAGTTCTTTCTACATTAAAAACATTTATATTTTACATACATACATACATATATATATATATATATATATATATATATATATATATATGCATATGTATGCAAAATTTTTCTTATATTACATTTCAAAATAAAATTAAAAAAAAAAAAAAGAAAAAAAATGAGGGACTCGCTTTCTCTCGTAACAAATATGTAGGGAAAATTTTTTTTTCGTCGACGAAAGTATAAAAGAGAAAAGAAATTAAAAAGAGAGAGAGAGAGAGAGAGAGAGAGAGAGAGAGAGAGAGCGGATATATAACTTTTTGAAAATGTAATAATAAAGAGCCAAAAGGTAGGGAAAAAGTGAACGTGAATGTTTCGTCGATGTTTCGTTAATTTCGACTAACGAACAGGATCCGGTAATACTAGAGACGATACTTGAATCCAGTCTGCACATTCAAAGTGCATGGCGCGTCGTTATGCTCGTAATTCCACTACATATTTCTCTCTCTCTCTTTCTCTGTTGGTACCACACGTTCTTCGAGTATGGTATTCCGTTATGTCGTTACAAACCCATTATATCGTCTGTGACGATGGACGGACACCTGCACAAGAGTACCACATAAGCTCAACCTGCTCTCTTAAGATCGTATCTTCAACCAGTACTTGCGTTAAACATCGTGTGTATCGTAGCCTCGGCCTTGTATTATATATATATATATATATATATGTATATGTATACACACACACATACATACGTATATACGTGTACGTATTCCTGGAGACAAGATGGCGTCCTCGCCTCGAATTCTTTTTTTGTCAATTTTAATAACCTATGTATCTCTCGGATTAGTCCACGTCCTTTCGAATGATATTATTACATTCACGGGTAAAATTATCATGAATCTTCGTGATAAAGAAAAAAAAAAAAAAAAAAAAAAAAAAAGAAAGAAAAAGAAACGCGCACAAAGTTGCATTTGAATTAAGTAGCAATTAATAAAATTGTTGCCACCATCTTGTATTTATTGAATTTCCTACATTACGAGGAATAAATAATATTTTATCGTACTATATATATATATACATATACATAACAAAAAAATTAACCAAAACTATGTTACGAGAAAGAAAAAAAGAAAAAAAGAATTTAATTTATCGATGCAAAATATCACACCGACGAATTCGCGAATGATATTACGAAAGAACGAAATTACAAAATTACAGAAACGAATTTACGAAATTCGATGAAGGCATCGAATTTACAAAATGTAAAGATTTTTCAAAATGCCGACGGGACGCAACGACAATTCATGCCTTGCGACAAAACCAGCTACGTTGCATAACAAATTCCTTCGTTTCGTCTATCCCCTATCCTCCCTCCCCCGCCCCTCCCCCGTTACCCCCCGTGCTTCATCGAAGTTCCGTTTCCGAGCAGTCATTATGCAGTTAACTCCAAATCCAACTTTTACGGCTCTCGATCGTCACGCTCGTTTATCTTCGTTCGAACGTAAACCACTCGCGGTGCTCTTACAGAAAAATAGAAAATTACAACCGCGACCCTCCCCCCTCTCCCCTCCCCTCCCCTCCCATAACACGATTTCGATATATATACCGCGATGGAAAATAAAAATTGCGGAATCTCTCTCCCGTAGCACGAGAGAACACGAACGCGGTTTCGATGTAACAAACATAAAAAAAAAGAAAAAAAAAAAAAAAAGAAAAAAAGAATTGCATAAACCATCCCGTACACACACTTTCGCGCGCGCGCATACACAAAACAAACAAACGCATGTATCCCATGTATGAACCATCGCACCAAAAAGAAAAAGAAAATCCATATAGTAAATAATGCAACGGATTGATGCAATAGTCAAGGTTTTTTAATTACGAAAGAATTCCTATTATAGTTTATAATAATATTATTTGTACGAAGTTACAAATAATAAGGTAACTTGATTATATCTGAACTTTGCGAAAAATTAGCCGAGTAGTGAGCTTGGACGGGGGGTTTAAAGTATTCGAACGATTTTAAAAATCAGTTAAACCTTTCCGAGACTTTTCAAGTTCGTGCTTGTGCTTGCAACGAAAACAAAAAAAAAAAGAAAAAGAAAGAAAAAGATTGACGTCTCGAGAAAAAGCAATCGATTTTTAAAATCACGCAAGGAACCTTTTGGCCCGTATAAAAAGCGAACCTCGAACACACGATTTTGGTATTACTTTTCGATTCGACGATAGCAAAACACGATATGAACGAATCGAGTTATAGAAGGGACTAGCGCTATCCCTTTTTCTTGTATATATATAACTATCGAAACGTATTGACGTTTTGTTCCCGTTTGAAAAATGTACACCCCGTATATACGCTATACATTGGCCAGAGTCTCTTGGCTCGACGTAGCGCAGTCGATGCGTTTCGAATTGAAAGAGCTCTGAATTATCCGTACTCATCGCATACAAGCGAAGAGAGAGAGAGAGTGAGAGAGAGAGAGAGAGAGAGAGAGAGAGAGAGAGAGAGAGAGAGAGATAATGCTCTTTAAGAATAGAAGAGTACGTTATATAGTCAGCCATATTGCACCGGCAATGGCCGCGTTTGGTCGGTTTTATCTTACGAAGAAATATGGCATCCATTTGTTACACGTGAAAACATATATTTTATAATTACTTTACTTTACTCAATTAGTTCATCCCTCTTAGTAATCTCTATCTTCGTTCGTTCGTAGATAAACGAAGTCGAATCAATTCGATTATTATGAAAAGAAAAACTATCCCATTGAAACTATTTACCGGAGAAATTGAGAATGTCGAAATAAAATCCGTTTGCCGTCAACCGTTGCGCCGATCGTAAAAAAAAAAAAAGAAGAAATAAACAAATACGATCGTTGCAAGATTTGAATTTGTATTCCAATCTAATCCAAAGTAAATGTTCCGACAGTTTCGTGAATTATCTAGGTAATCATTGAAAGCGTTTCGAAATCCTGCGGCGAACAAAGTCGACTTAAGTCGAATAAATCTGAAACCCTTTAAAATACCCTAAAACCTAAAACCATCCTATTAACGAACGTAAAACCAAACAAAAGATTTGTTCGAGGTTCGAGATTTCGCATAATAAATATATGTCAATCTATTTAACACGTTATATGTAAAGTTCAATTCTCAATAATATATGCATGAACATTTGACATGAGTCGGTTTATTTCAAATACGATTACAAGTACTTAGCTCTCTCTTTTATCACATTAATAAAAAAAAAAATAAATAAATAAATAAATAAATAAATAAATAAATAAATAAAAAGAAAGAAAAATCCTATAAACAAATAGAAAATAAATATAAATATAAATATTTGCGTAAAAGTCGGTATAGGTTGGATACCAGTAATTCTCGAAGCGAACGGGGATAAAGGAGAGTAAAACGAGAATCGATAGGAGCTGCATTTCGCTACGAACGCAGATAGAAACAGGAGAAGGGTAGGAAAGGAGGAGGAAGAGGAGGAGGAAGAGGAGGAGGAAGAGCAAATAAAGCGAGAGAGTATTGAACGTGCAAGGCCCAGAAAACGAATTCTAACCGCGAAAAGCCGTCTACCAGACGAGAATCGCCATTGCAATTCCAGAATAAATTTCAAAGCCTTACGTGATCGAATTTTTACTCTACTTCGTCCGATCTTTATCTATCTCTTTCACTAAGAATGTGACAATAACATATTCGATGTCTCAAATTGAATGAAATGAATTGGTCTCTTCGGGGACGATTTCTTTCTTTTTTTTTTTTTTTTAAGGGATAGTTAATAGAAAAAAAAAAGAGAGAGAGATTAAAAAAGAATCTTTTGATTACTTTCATCGATAAAAATTCCTAAAGTCAAGCCTATAAAACGTATCAGCCGATAATTATGAAAGTGTTCCGAGTCATTTGAATTACATATCTTTTTGCACGATATACCTATTTTAAAAATTTTCAAGTTACGTAAAAATATTTTTTTTTTCTTTTCTTTTCAATAACAAATATACTCGCTTACTTATTTTCTTTTCTCCGTTTATTATCCCATTACATGGAGAACTAATTTTTCAAATAATTCTGACGCCTAAATGTGTCAAAATGTGTCGGAACGAAAGGAAAAAAATATATATATATATATTTTTATATATATAAAATATATATAATAAAAAAATATATATATAAAAAAAAATATATATATATGACCAAAACCACTATCGTTATTACCGTCATATACGTGTTTACTGTTTCTTCGATGAGATTAAGACAAAATCAAGATATCCGAATAATAAAAATCTATTAACAATCTGATAGCCGATAGAAAATTGCCCGTTGAGGTCGTTCGAAACGATACAAAAAGAAAAAAAAATAAAAAGAAAAATAAAGAAGAAAAGAAAAGAAATGAAGAGAAATTCGCCGATGAGAATCCGATCGATCGAATTGGATTGCGTTGATCATTTTAAATTTACACATATCTAATAAAGTTTCTAACTTTCTCTTTTGTCTACCTCCAATCGTACACTATCAATTTCAATTAATCCAAGTGGAAAATGAGCGGCGAGGTTGTTGATCGGATTGGGGAAAGATGAAGATCGATCATGCATGAAACATTAGTTGAAACTTTATGGCGGTCAGTAAAATTGTAATCTCCAGGGGAGTTAGCAGCTTGATGGTTCTCGAATGCACATCGTTGCAGTAATATAGAGAAAGCAAGGAGCGTGCAAGAAAGAGAGAGAAAGAGAGAGAGAGACAAAGAGAGAGAGAGGAGAGTCACACGTGTCAGAATTACCACACACGTGGTGTTACGTGACACGATGACAAACTGCGAGAATGGTCGACGATAAAGAAAAAGAAGAGCAAAAAAGAGAGAGAGAGAGAGAGAGAGAGAGAGAGAGAGAGAGAGAGAGAGAGAGAGACGAAAGGAAAGAACAAGTCGGTGATATAAAATGAAAGAGAAAGCAAGGAATGCAAAAGTAAATAAAAAGAAAAAAAAAAGGATTACGCGCGGAAGGATGTAAAACAGGATGTGCTCTTATGCCAAGGGTGACGCCATCTTATCTTTATCGCGACATCGTACGTACTTGCACGAAGCTTCTTCTATGTGCATATTTAAATTCGTGCGTAAATATATAACACACACACATATATATATATATACGAATGAGTGTATAAACGTATTAATTATTTAACAATTATATTATTTCCATTGCTTATTAAAATAAACAAACGTTCTCGACGTTTCTTCGTTCAAACGTTCCTTTGAAATTTAAATTTGCTCTTTCTCTCTCTCTCTCTCTCTCTCTCTCTCTCTCTCTCTCTCTCTCTCTCTCTCTCTCTCTCTTACGGTGGTGACATCGAGATAATGTCATTAATCGATACGACGAAAAAGAGAGAAAAAAAAATAGAAAAAAAAATGAAAAACTTAACGGAATAAACGTAATTCGATATGACCTCTATCTCCTTCCAATCATCATGAATGATTCATTTTGGTTACTGGAACGCAAACAAGAGACGCTCTGTTTCTTTAAACTCAATCGATATATATATATATATATATATATATATATATATATATATATATACACAAATGCATACTAGACATACTCGCGCCGGTAGATGCATATATCGCGACGAGACGTGACGTAGTACTATCGTACCATATCCTCTCGAGCATACACAAAATCTTATTATATAGAAGCGAATTAAGAGAAAGAATTCGAAAAGCAATCCTGCGAAATCTTCATTTTCTAATATTTATAGAAAGTATATGTAAAAAGAAAATTGATTTCAATACCGATCGATGATCGTTTCACAAATTGCGAAAGGTTTTCTCTCTTTCTCTCTGTAACCGTTGTTATCATTATTATTATCACTATTATTATTATTGTTGTTATTATTATTATTATTGTTGTTATTACTATCAGTTGGTAGAAGTTATGAGCATGCGCACGATCCCAAGTCTTTGAGATATTAAACGCATCGTCGCTTTTCCACGACGTGCTCGTTAGTTAAGTGTCACGAGCACAACGTACTACAAACACGAGACGCTAATTGAGAGGCTTTAGCATCGTTTACTGGTCACTACCAAGAGAACACGAATCTACCTCTCCTCTCCTCTCCTCTCCACTCCTCTCTCTTTCTCTCTCTCTCTCTCAATCATTTGTTCGGTCGATTTCGGTTGTCCGATTTTACCCGAGTATCTAGAACTTCGTAAGATTAAGAACGAAATAAATAACCGGTCGTTGACACTGTACACTTGACTTACGAATAATGTTAGAATTATGTATAGGACATATGTATGCATTTACGTTTTACATTGACATTCGCCATTTGTAACGAAATGCGCGAGCAACCGGAATATTCTAAAATTCGACTACCCTTGAGTTTTATTCCCTTGATCCTATATACAAACTAAATTTTCCTACCCTCTCACCCTCTCACCCTCTCTCTCTCTCTCTCTCTCTCTCTCTCTCTCTCTCTCTCTCTCTCTTTCTCTCTCTCTTATAATACATTCTTTTGCACGGGATTAATTCATTTTCAATTTATAATTAATCGTAAGATAAAGTAATTTTTCAAAAATTTCTATATACGACGTTATGCAAATGTTTATACAGTGCATATAAAAATAATAATAATAATAACAATAATAATAATAAAAAATAATAATAATAATAATAACAATAATAATAATAATAATGGAATACTCTGGTGCAGGGCGAGTGAATCTTTTTTAGAGATTATAAAAAAGTTCCAAACTCTTTTGGTTTTACGATCCTGTACGAAGGAAGAAAGAAGAAAAGAAAAAGGAAGAAGGAAAAAAAGAGAAGAAAAGAAAACAAGAACCGAGGGGGAAGAAAAGGTAAAATCGATTTTTAGTATCGCCTGAAAACTTTCGCGGGTCACTTAGAAACTTTTCGTTCGTCCGTTACGAAACATTATCGTATCCCACAATGGACGTATAATAATGCAATAAATAAATGATATACAGAAAAAAAAAAAAATCTTATTTAAAATTTAATACTTTCCAATTATTTCTTTCTCCTTTTTTCTGTTATGTTTTTTTTTTTCTTTTTTTTATCGTTCTCGTCATGGGAATATACAATTCAATTAAGAAGTTAACTCTCGTTCGCTCGAAATATGTTTTCTTTTTTTTTCTTTTTTTTTTTTTTAATACTACTACTACTACCTACTTACTATTACTATTACTATTTACTAGTACATTACACTACAGTACTACTACTATTACTATTACTATTTACTAATACATTACACTACAGTAGTACTACTATTACCATTTACTATTACACTACACCACAGTAGTACTACTATTACTATTATTATTAACAACTACACTACACTACAGTACTCTACTATTACTATTACATTACACCACACTACGGTACTATACTACTATACTACGCTACGGTACTACCAACCATTTACTACTACATTACACCATACTACAGTACTATACTACTATACCACGCTACGGTACTATCAACTATTTACTACTACACCAAACTACGGTATTACAACTAACACTAACACTACCCACATTGAAGATGACACGCATGGCGGGTCATCCCGGATTTCATACGCGCTGAATGCCCGCAGTGCATTTCATGAGAGAAGCCGAGGTGAAGTCTCGTGTTACCCGGTGAAACCTCCATTGTTTCGATGGGAGCTCCAGGAACGTACGGAGTAACGAGCTCTTCGGGCCTGGGTAAACGGGGGTGTGGGTGTGGGTGTGGGTGTGGGTGTGGGGATGGGTGTGGGTGTGGGGTGGGGGCAGGGTACAGGAGGACAAGCCACGGGAAGGATAGGGTAAGAGGGAGGAGTAGATTGAACGAGTTAGAGTATGAAATGGCGATGAATGAAATATGTAAGTAACGAAAGTAATTCCCGATTACGAAATGAAACGAATCTCGCAAGAGGTTTCGTTCCTCGCTCCCTTTGTTTCGTTTAAAAGAGTTAAAATATCTCTTCGGAGCACAAGCTCTTCGTTTGATTTATAAGGGGGTTGGATGTGGGAGGGGGAGTGGAAGAGAAGAGGAGGAGATCGAAGAGATCGTGATTAATTAATTAATCAATTAATTAATGTTTCGAAAAGCTCGATTCGCGCATATCATCCCCCACCCACCTCTTGGCCATAGCCATAGAAGTTGCAATAAATTATAAGTGTTCTTTGAAAAAAAAAAAAAAAGAAAAAAAATAATAATAATAATGATAATAAAGAAGGAATATAAAAATCATCTTCGCGTTCGTCGAATAATATTCATATTAAAAATTAATAACACTATCACCGCCATTGGTACGTCCTATATACTCCTATATAATCGAAAAAGTCGTAGGTAATAATTTTTTTTTAATTAGAGTGCAAAGTAATTTAAACGTCCGCTTATGAAGAAGAAAAGAGAAAAGGAAAAGAGAAAATCAGGCAACAATATTAAATATTGTTTCTTCTTTTACTTATTTTTATTTATTTTTTTTTTTTTTTTTCAATACCGATTGCAATAATTTTAACATCCTAAAAGAAAAAGAGAGAGAGAGAGAAATAAAAAAGATACGATTTTTTATTCAATACTCTTCGTATCCCTTATTAAAAACTTAATTGCGATGTCGAAGAACGTAAAAGACGAACGATCGAAGAATTGGTAGTACCGGGTGGGAAAAAAATTAAGAGGTCGAGAAAAGGGGGACGGGTGTCACCCTCGGCGCGACAACTCATTGTTATTTTTGGGGTGTTTTATTTACCCATATTGCTCTTAAGGATACACACCCCCACGCGCAACGATATCCCCGTTTTCATGTGGTAACGTTGGCACAGCCGCAGATCGATTAAGCTCTCTATTGCACGCACATTCACTATGGTCCGTGCTTATCCTAGGCTGCATACCACCGACTTTCCAAATACTCGAGTATCTCTCTCTCTCTTTCTCTCTCTCTGACTGTTTATCTCTCTTTCATTTTTTCTATTTCTTTCTATATCTATTTCATCAGGATCCTTTTTTGAAAAAATAATACCTCGTACATATATATATATATATATATATATATATATATATATATATATATATATATGATGATGATGATGAAGGGGTAAAAAATCTCTAAATAGGTCGAAAGATCTTTAAAAAGTGATTTCAAAAAAATCAATTACTCCTTTCCCAACTAGCTTTTATGCTAATCATCTCATTCGCGTTGCTAAAACTATGTAAGCGTATACTTGCATAAAAAAAAAAAAAAGAAGAGGAAAAAATCCACCAACCTAACTAGGAGCCTAAAGAGTTCACGAGAAGGAAAAGAAACGAAGCAAAAAAAAAAAAAATATAACGGAAGATTAATTGCAATTTAAAAATCGATACGCAACTTCTTTGACCAACTTCACGAGCACCACTCGCGATCTACGGAGAATTGCAAAAACAATCTCTAACAATAATATCTTTTTCTAAATCTACGTTCGTAATTCACGTGCAAGCAATATCTACGTATATTATTTTCCTTTCTTTTTTTCTCTCCCCTCCAAAAAAATACAAAAAAGAGAAGAAAAGAAACATAAAATACAATATATGTACAAATACATAATGCTCATATCGTAAAAACTAATGGTTTTATTAGAAGAAGAAGAAGAAGAAGAAGAGGAGGAGGATTCAACGTTTCTCTTTCTTTTAACCCCCTCCTCCTCCTCCTCGCCCCCTACCCCCTCTTTCTCGTAATTCCCGCGCAAGCAATAAAATCCAATATGCAAGATAGCCGCATATTTGTTTTTATTTTTTATTTTTATTTTCTTTTTTTATTTATTTTTTCTTTTTCTTTTTCTAACGTACGAGTTCACGATGACATCATTAGATATTGTCGATCGATTTACGCGAGCGATGAAATTTTTATAAGTAATGATATGTGAAATGAATAGGCGCGCACGATGATGGAATGATTAAAGAGTAATAATGGCGGGAACATTCCAACGAAACTTTTGCGTCTTTCGATCTTCATTTCCCTTTTTTTTCCATGTATTCTTATCGTCATCATCGTCTTATTAAAAAAAAAAAAAAAGAAAAAAGAAGGAAGAAGAAAATGTAGCAGATGGGGTTCCCCGTCCAACTTTCTATCCCTTTTATTTTTTCTTTCTTTCATTCTTCCTTTCCTTCTCTTGATTTAACTGAGTGATTAAAAGGAAACAAGAAGGAAGATGAGAGATCAGAACCGTTAGAACTAACGATCAAAAGCCACGAAGATAATTAATATGCCGGCCAACGACGAGCACTCTCGGGGTCTAACAATACATGGAGAATCGACGGAAGAATATTAAAGCCTTAAGCCGTGAGTAACTTAATCAAGATATATATATATATATATATATTTATAATAATAACAATGGCGAATTTCTAAAAATTATTTTCCAGCGTATATATCGTTCAATAAAAATTTATTAATGAGCGTAAAGTTCGAATCGATTCAACCAACTACGTAATAATTATTATTAAATTGAAACAATACTGCGTCGTGGCAGGGAAGCCGATAAATAAATTTTTATGATGATGATGATGATACAACGATAGCGAATTTCTGAAAATTATTCTTCGTCGTAAATCGTTAAATAAAATTGATGAAGAAATGAAAAAAAAAAGGAAAGAAGAAGAATAAAATTCAAATAAATTTAATCGAAATAGTGAGTCGGAATAATTTTTACTGCTATACCGTGAAACTATACCACACACACACACACACACATATATATATAACCATGGTATGCATAACGCCTATACATACTTTATTACAATTCCTTTTGATAGTATCAAGCATTTAATCTTTTCATTTAGCTTCGTGTACCGAATAATAGACGAGAATAATAAAGAAAAGAAACTCGCACGAACTGACACATCGTCCTAACGTGACATTAAAAATGTACGCCGTTTGCGCTAATTAAGATTGTTACTTATAAGAGTAACAATAAACGCACACCCTTACACACGCGCATACATGCATAGATACATACGCGTACGCTTTCACGACGGATCGAAATACACAAATTGAAACTTAGCACTAAGAAGAGAGAAGAGGAGAGGAGAGACAGACGCACGTCGGCTGTGATTGCATCGAATCGAATGAGAAAAATAAGTTATTTTTCTATTGAACGGATTGATATATATATATATATAGTCTCGCTCGTCATATTTATATTATTAATATAACACGAACGTAACCTTGACGCAAGTAAATAAGAGAGATCGGTTTACGTTATATCGGAGACGCTATGAGAGAACAAAAGAAAGAAAAATAGAAACATTCGTTTGGAGAGACATGAGCTAAGGAAAGATGAAAAAACAGAACGAAAATTGTCGTCCTTGAAACATTAAAAAAAAAAAAAAAGAAAGGAAGCTTTTTAAAAATTAATGGCGAACGTTTTAGTAATTCTTTTTCGGATCTCTCTCTTTCTCTCTCTCTCTCTTTCTAACATCGCGTAATTATCAGAATGAGAAAGAAAGAAAGAGAGACAGAAAGAGAGAGAGAGAGATAGAGAGAAGCGACGACGCGCTCCAAATCGTTCAGAAATCTCATTTCGTGAATCTAAACGTATGAGGAACTCGTCTAACGACGAAGACATACACGATCGATTGAGAATCTAAATAACTGTATATATGAAAAACGTTAGACGAATATAAAAGATAATATATATATATATATATATATACATATAAAATTGCGTATCTAATCGTATTAGGAACTCATTTAACGCGTTCAATGCACGATTTGGATTTGATTGAGAGCGATCGATAGAAAAAAGAAAGAACTCTTTGAAAAACGTTATAAGGAAGGAAGGAAGGGTGAAAAAAAAAGAAAGAAAGAAATGAAAATAAATTATATCATAGCGTCGTCTAACCGCGAGGAGAGAGAGAAGTTTTATTACTTCGTCCGACGAGGACGCACGATTGATCGATTGAAAATTCCGAATAAACATTAGAGAACCATTAAGGAAGAAATTGAAAAAAAAAAAGAACAAGAAAAGGAAAGAAAGATAACAAATAAATTATACTATTGCGCGTTCGATCCCATTAAGGAAAATTCATCCAACTACGAGGGGACTACGCGAACAGAATTGAAAATCTCGAATGAACTATTAGAAAAGCATTACGAAAAAAAATAAAATCTTTGATAACTCGCCGGTGGATCGGTATTACGTATTAAAAATTCGTTTTAAAAGTTATATTATCTAGTGACAAATACTATTTCTCTCTCTCTCTCTCTCTCTTTCTCATATATATTCTATTCTCTTTAAAATAATAAGAACAAATCAAAAAGAAAAAAAAAAAAGAGAGAAAAAATAGGAAAGAAGACGAAGACAAGAAAGAATTAAAAGAAAAGAATTATCCCTAACCTTAATATCCGCGTCTTTGGTCCTGTCTCCGATATATTGCCTCGTCCCTTGATCCTGCCTGTTGTCTTGCAGAAAAAAAACCCTTTTCTCTTTCTCTCTCTCTCTCTCTCTATCTATCTATCTATCTATCTATCTCTCTCTATAGTTGTGACGTACGTACGATTTTTTTTCTTCGAAAGAAGAACCGGCGAACGTATTTCCTTTTCCCGACTCGTTCGACGGACGATCGTTTAGGTTATGAGATATCCTTGAACTAATCAAACGCACAGGATTGATCCTCCGAATGAAACGTGTTCGCGAAAAAGGATTGACGTCTGAACGAACGAACGTACGAACGAACGAACGAACGTACGAACGGACGACCGCCCTGCTCTCTCGCTACCCCCACCCATTTCACTTACGATCTCTCTCTCTCTCTCTCTCTCTCTCTCTCTCACACACACACACACACTCCTTCTCTCTCACTCACTCTTCGAAGTACGATATATAACGTATGAAGCAACGTACAAGCCGGTCTTGAGATAAAACTCGTTTATCGTTACTCACCGTGATCGGCGGATCAACGATTCGCACCTCGTAAATCACGCACTAATTTCCTTTAAACGGTATAAAACGTAGATCGAGCGACGGAGAGGAAAAGGAGAGGACATCAAAACAGTCCCCCTTCTTCTTCTTCTTCTTGCCTATGACTGATTTTTATCGAACTAGCCGCGGCGAAATGCGGATCGCGCCTCCGCCGCTCCGCCATCTATCGGCGCCTACTCGAACCGATCGACGTAACCTCCTTTTTGTTTTATTTTCTTCCATTTTTTTTTTTTTTTACTTGCGCATAAGGACGATCGACGACGCGTTTTTTCGTTTCTCAATTATGTTCGTCGGGTCGACGTTAACGCGTCAAGAATTTCTTTCGAATACGTCGATAAAGCTTTCAAACGTTTCAATCTCGAATTATCCGCGAGAGAACATCGATGATACACAACGTAAAATTATCGTTCGATTCGTAATATCGCGAAATTGTGAACTATCACATCCCCTCGCGGTCTTCCTTCGAAACTGATCTTAAGAGGGCGGACGACAGATGAGGGGAGGGGCGGGGGGTAAACGCAAATATTTTTGCAAGGAATAGAATCTTTTCAAAAGGACGTTTCTATTTAGAATATTTTGCGGTATACTTACGGTCGTCGATTTAAACGATATACTTTTGTAACGATTACAAATACAAATAAATCGATTATTCCTCGTTCAAACGTACCAAAGTTAGTTTCAAATCGTGATCGTAAAATGTACACGTACCCGCCAAGCCTAAGTTTTGTTCGTTAGTTTTTAATATATCTCGTTCCGCGATACACTGAGGCGAAAGGTGTGACCAATCGCATCCGTAAGATAAACTTTCGTTATTATTATATTCATCGATGATGGAAGGCGTCTCGTTATTCATACAATCGATTACTTTAAATCCACCGTACATGCAAGCAGCCAATAGCGATCGACGCGCGAAAGGATCCCATTTTAAACGCCAAACGCCACCATGTAAATTCGTCTCCGAGATCGGTCTCTTGAAATTTCTCGTATCCCATAAACGTAATCTCTCGTCGTAACTAAAAATCATTCGTCCTCGTAGAATACCCTGACGTTCGTATAAATATACGTATATACACGGTGTGTAAATATTATCCTTTATACCTTCCCGAGGCTAATAAGTGTTCTCTTTCGGCATTGCTGTGTATACTCGTAACACCGGCAGCGTGAATCATATTGCTCATGGTATAATTCTTTCCCGTTCTTATATCGAAACGTTGAAACTTGCAATCGTCTCCACCTTGAATAATTCGATATTCGTCAGATCATAAATATTGCGGTTAATTTTCGTGGAACGTCATTCGTACCGGTGTATATAACGTTTACGTTCCAATAATCGAAAGCAGATATCCATGCCTCGTATTCGTGCGACGACCATGACGTTAGAATTTTCATTTGGTCGCTATGCAACTCGAATAACGTTATCCCACCGGTAGAATCGCTAACGACTATGTTGGATATTGAATTATTTACGAACGGATACTTTCCTGTTGACCAGTCGAGGGATAACGCTAGAATTTTTTCCTTATTATCGTTAACTTTCAATTCCGTCATTAACTTTAACCTTTCGTCGTCTACATCTAACAATTGATAAATTTGCAAATACCCTAAAGAATTGACAACGCCTAACAATATTTTTTGATTGCACGTAACGTGAGCCCATTTCATATCCAATACCCCTTCCGTTTCTAATTGTTGCAACAACTTCATACTACCGTCCTTAACGACTTGAAACAAATATATTCTCCCTAAACGTCCGCTGTTTGATATTGATTCTTCCTTCGATATACTTTTTTCTGTATTTTCTATCAGTTGATACGTCCCGCATACAAACAGATCTTTGAACGGTTCTATGGGACACCATTCCACGGAGTCCGCGTACAGTTTTGTATCGAATGTACTCAAAGTCCGAAACATTTCTAAGAAAAATCTGGCACACAACCTGAAACAGAAATAATATACGTAATAAATTAGGTTTATTATATCTTCAATAGGATTTAAATATTGGAGATTACGATGTTGCAATTGACATTGATAATAAAAGTGTGTATTATTGCTCTAATACAAAAGCTTTTATTTGTTTCATAAGTAACATATAGTTAATGTTAATACCATGAATTAACATTGATATAAAATAATACGAAGACGATATTATATAAATGCACAATTATTACATAAAAGTTCAAAATATATATAATTAATAAGTTTGTAAGATTATTATTCTTTCTTTTCTATTGTTACTTCATGGAAATAATGAATCCATTTGGGAAAATAAAATAGTACACTTGCGAGTACTAGACCTAGGTATACTCATATTCCTTTGGATATAGATATTCTATATTCAGATCACAGTAATATAACATTTTTCTATAGCAGTTTTATATATATATGTATATATATATATATATATATATATATTTCTTTTTTTTAAGAGTATTCTTACATTTTCTGGATATAAGCCATTAGAGTTGAAATTTTACCGCTAATAATGTACTACCCATTATACATTGAATTGATAGATTATTAAAATAGTTAGGAACTTATTAACATCATTCATACATACATATATATATATATATATATATATATATATATATATATATATATATAGATATATATATATATATAGATATATATATAGATATATATATATATATCTAAAATCTTTCATACTGATCATTTTCATAAATTTTCATTTAAATCATAGAGTCTATATCAATTGTCTTATATCAATCGAATTATACAGTATACAGTTTCATTTGTTTACAATATCATTCTTATTAAATCAGGAAATAAATATTTGTACTACCAGCATGTCTTTGAATAAGGCCGTGTATGTAGCAGAAATTCTGACTATTGTATAATCTTGTTATTTGTTAAGAAATATTGTACTATGAGTATTTTGTGGTTAGCTTGCACGCAAAAAATGAATAAATCTGTCTAGAAAATGTAATATATATTTTTTACGCATCCTAAGTAAAACATTCTGCAAAGATAGTGTTCCTTCTCTTTCTCGATATGGCAACAGTTTATTACTTTTGAGTTAATCATTTTATCTTTGTATTATATTTATACTGCAGAAGATAAAATGTTCTATGACACAATAGCTGTACTTTAAGTTAAACTATCAGTTTAGGAGCTGAGAAAGACATTCAAAGATATGGTATTGGTCATTACCATTAAAACTTATATATTGATTTATACTAAAAATCCTTAGTATTTTAGAATTATGCTTGATTCGCATATAAACTACTTCTGCTGTATTTTTTGGCAGTGTTTTCATTATTTCTTCATTAAAATCATAGCATTTAGTTCTTGTCATTGTTATTAAAATAAATAAATTAAGTTACGCACAAAAAAAGGAATGAATAGATAAGTTTTTAAAATAAGATAAAAACATAAACTGGCAGGTTTATGCTTTCATTCAGTCTTTGGCAAAAACAAGAATCTATGTATCTCTTTGGTATAATTATTATATTTAAAAATACCGACATTCTCTGTATATAAGCATATGTTTTTATATACCTCTTGCATATATAAACAATCGTTTAAAAGAATAAATAATTTTAAAAGATAGGAAAGTGAAATGAGATTCTTCATATAATATTATGTTCCTAACTTGTACTATGATTTAAGTTGGTCAATATTTGAGGTAGATGATATAGTCCTAAAGAGTAATATATTAGGTCTGCGCCTTTCCTTCATAAAAATAGATATAGATTCTATAGTTATGACTTTTTCTATAGTTTGATACGTTAACAATTTTTTTTTCTTTATATATAATTGCATAATGACACAATAATACAAAAGACCTACTACTTCTTTCTCAATTTTGTGACTTAGTAATATATACATTATTGACGAGCACTTTTTTCAGTTTCAACTAGACATTCTCTGACTAGAATACGTGCGTGTACTATGCCACGCTTAATTCTTTCAGCCGAAGTACGACTTCCTGCATAGCTAGGTCTAATATCACGACCTAGCTCTTCTATAACATTAAGTAATTGAATATATTTAGATTGGCCGGGAATAGTAGTAGATACCACCGAATTTTGCTGTAAAGCTCTGGGATTTGGGACATTTAACAATGGCTCTGTTACTTTCGTGGAAACCTCTACGTTCTTACAAACTTCTACATTTCCACGTTCTTCTTCCATCTTCTTTATTTCGAGTTTTCTTCTATTATTTTCCTTATCGTATACCTTGATAAATAATTCATATATTTCAACAAATTTGAAATAATATTAATCTTTAAATAAATCTCAGGAAAAGAGAGAGAGAGAGAGAGAGAGAGAGAGAGAGAGAGGGGGAGAGGGAGAGAGCCTAATTATGACAATTAAAGCAAACAATAATGGATCGATCGTTATAAACTTTCGAACGATTATATGTTTTATATTTATTTATTATTTTTCAAAATCATAAGAAAGAGAGGGAGACAGAGACAGGGATGGAGATAGAGAGAGAGAAAGAGAAAGAGAAGACAAGAGACATATAGCTCTAACATAACCTTAAATACGCTTTATCATAATTGCGAAGGATAAAAGTAAGTTCAATCATATTTACATACCTTAAATAATAAATAGCAGTTGCTCTGTTTATATATAATCGTAGAATAAGTACATAAGCGATAAACAATCGATCACTTAGCTTTTTATCGGCACGCTGCAATTTGCAGCCGCAAGACGTTGCGCCTCAGTCGAATTTTACATCTACACACCATTACATTATATACGTACCACTTACCTAACCTTCCCAAATGTAAATAAAAGAGAAAGTATGCCTTCTTGTATTGGTTTCGTTTTAGTTTTCAACAATTTTGATTATATTTCAATTATAAACAATAAAAACGTATACTGTTATAAACGTATTTTCATTAAAACAACGTATACGTTTGTAATACAATCACACAGTTATATACGCGCGCTCTTATGTTCTGTGTGTGCGTTCTGTACGTCATACAGGGAATATTACATAAAAACTGAAATTTTTATTTCTTTTTTCTTTTTTTTTTCTCTGTTGGCATTCATTCATCATTCATTCATCCATCCATTAATTAATTAATTCATTCATTCATTCGTATAACATATTTGTTTGAGAAAAATAATGTAATAGACATTTTAAAAAAACTGAGACTTTATTGAGCAATACCTCATATTTATGTTCAGGGATTATATTTCTCGTAGGTACATTTTTGTTTGATCAATTTTCTTCTCATACGTATACTATAAGTAATTATTGTATACCCGTCGTGTTAACCAAAATTGCAATAAAATATTTTTTATATATAAAATATAAGTGAGAAGACTCTTCAGTGTACACATTGTTTCTAGCTTGATATACTCTATGTTCTACGTTAGAACTTAGTCAAGTCTAAGGATTATTTATAGATTTTTCTATCGCATGAGACTCAAAACAGCAAAAACATACGATCCTTTACAAAACAAGAGAAAATTTAAAAACAATCTTTTTCTCCATTTAAAAATTCATACTGTACGTAGATATATACATATATATACATACATATACACGTGTATGTAATATATATGCTATATATATATGTATGTATATATAAATAGCATAATATACATAAAATACACATATATATATATAAATATATATATGTATATGTATATATATATATATATATATATACTATATATATATATATATATATATATATATAACTGCACCTTTGAAGATAATTATGTTCGTGCAATTAAACAAAGAAATAACCAATTCAATAATAATAATAATAATAATAATAATAATAATAATAATAATAATAATAATAATAATAATAATATGTATTAATTAAGCCTTAAATACCACTGGCTTAAAACTTCTTTTCTTTGACAATCTAATATACCAAATACATTACAAGTATTTATCAGATTGCGTAATATTTTTAAACAAGCAGTCCATTATAATGCATTTTGATTCATTGTCAAAGTGGTACTAAGCTTATATCGGCAAGATGGCATAATATACATAGCAGCAGATGTATTTCTTGTAACTTGTAAACTTCGTCGCTTGGACAAGGACAATAATCTGCTGCATTCGATAGATCATACATATCATCATCTTGGAAAATAATCTGCTAAAAATCTAGCGGCTAAGTTCATCGACAGATCATTGTCGCGCGTTATGCTCTGTTTCTAACAAACATTCTCGTACGAGGATCCTTGCATGCTGTATACCCATTTTCAGACGTTCCGCGGCACTACGGCTCCCTGCATACGAGAGGCGAATGTCTCTACCGAGTTCTTCGATAATAACCAGTAGCTGGGCATATTTACCCTGACCAGGCACAGTCGGAAAATTTATCGTACTAGATGGGCTTGCCTGTGCTACTTGAACGGTTTGAACGTTTTGCAAATTCCTTGGATTTGGCACAGTAATCACAGGTTCAGGAATTCTTGGAATTTCTGCTACTTTGGGTGGAGGAGGATCATTTAATTTTGTTATTGTTATTTCATTAAGCTTAGCTAACTCCGTTAATTTGGCCATTTCGGCTATTTTCGAGTACTCCGGCATTTTTGCTATATCGTTCTGTATATTTGCCATTTTAATCATTTCATTCATTTTAGTTTTTTCATTCATCTTCGCTATCTCCTTGGCCATTTCATTAATTTGAGCGATCTCGTTGAGTTTCGTTATATCGTTATTGTATTTAGCCATCTCTGTCATTTTAACCATCTCATTTAATTTTGCTATTTCGTTCATTCTTTGCGCCTCGTTAATCTTTGCCATTTGAGACATTTTGATCATTTCATTCATTTTGGCAATTTCACTTATCTTCGTTATGTCGTTGTACTTAGCCATTTCTGACAATTTAACCATTTCGTTCATTTTGGCTATCTCAGACATCTTGGCGATTTCTTGCATCTTCACATACTCCGTTGTTTTGGCATATTCTGCCATCTTTTCCATCTCGTATCTCTTCGCCATATCTTGAGACATTTTGTTTAATTCCGTCATTTTACTAAATTCCGCAAGTTGAGCCATCTGTACAATATGCTCTGGAACTTTTCCTCTTTCCATCATCTGCTTCAATTCCGCAGATATTTTGTTCATATTCATTTCGGACATTTGAGCTATCGTCGCTGCGTCCGGCATTTTGGAGAGTTCGGCGATTTTAGATATCTCCCTAGCTAGATTTTCATCCAGACAACGCTTCTTCTTAGCACGATGCCTTGCCATTCTCTGAGCTTCTTGCATCCTTCTTAAAGCAGCCTGTTCCTCGGTTTCCTTCGCTCTGGCGTTCTTCATTCTTTCAGCCGATGTATATAATCTTAAAGCACGTTCCTCTGCCGTTTCTGACATTAGTTTTTGTCGTCTATACTCTCGCATTTCCCTTACCTTTCTAAGGTAAGATTTCTTCTTGGCCTTTGGCATAACACGTAATTATGCGAATGACAA
Organism: Dolichovespula saxonica; assembly: GCA_911387935.1. NCBI lineage: Eukaryota > Metazoa > Arthropoda > Insecta > Hymenoptera > Vespidae > Dolichovespula > Dolichovespula saxonica. The sequence continues at coordinate 5,638,826 of OU427001.1, forward strand.
ACATCATTATTAATATAGACTGTCATCTTTACAAAATATAGAAAAACAAATCCTAGCAAAATATATGCCGGGCACACACGTCCAGCCAATTCCACTGTGTAGCTCCTTTTTATTCCTCACTGTACTTCAGAGACCGTTGTAGACACCTTTATCCCCGATAATACAGAAGTATATTACCTCCGAGCATGATAATTCTCCTGTAACAAAAATTCACTACGTTTTCCCATCAATAATATCAAAACGTTATCGAGACATAGTCGCGTGCAAACGATTTGAAATAAAAAAAAAAAAAAAAAAGAAAAAAAAAAACAAGAAAGGTAATAAAGAAAAATACCGCATTAATTACATCTATATTCTTAAATCTTTTCGAAATTCATAAAGCTATCGTCGAGCAGAATCGATATAATCGCGTTGAGAGGAAAAAAATACGTCGATATAAAATCTTATGATATAAGAAGACGCGCACATTACGAACGCCAGCGATCCTTTAAGAAAATGGGTAAGCGTAGATTCCTTCTTGTAGAAGAAACGTAAAAAAAAGAGACTGAGAGAGAGAGAGAGAGAGAGAGAGAGAGAGAGAGAGAGAGACGAAGACAGAGACGGAGAAAGAGAAAGAAAGAAAAAAAAGAAACAAAAGGAAAGAAAGAAGTAAGAGAGAGAGAGAGACAGAGAGAGAGAGAGAAAGAGTGTGTGTGTGTGTGTGTGTGTGTGTGTGTGAGAGAGAGAGAGAGAGAGACGAGCCGGCGTTTTTTTAAACGTATAATCGTAAAAGTGCGTCAAACGAAATGCGCGGGCGCGCGCGAGCGCAAGCGACAGGTGTAAAATCAGGGTTGGAAGAGAGCACGTGCGTAAAAAAGCATCGGTAAATGAGATTTTCGAAATGCTCGGGCGGGTAGGCGAGCGCGGTCGCGCGCGCGCGCGCGCGCCCCCCTCCCCGACACGCGTTTGTGTGTTACGTTCGTCGGTATTGTAGTCAGTCTACGGTGGTAAAGTAGCGCGGTGGTGGTGGCGCGCGCGCGTGCGCGCGGGCTTGTGTGTCGTGTGCGTGCGTGCGTGCGTGCATGCGTGTGCGTGTGCGTATGCGTCGCGTCTCCGAAAATTCGAAAGAAGAGCGTCGTCGAGTTTGGCGCTAAAGTGCGCATGCGCGTCCGAAGTTAAGAAACGCCGTCTTCTCTGGAACGTTCACCACCAATCACAACAATGGCGGACGCAATTCGGTGAATCCACGTAAACTTACGAACAACCCACCGTTTGTTAATACCGGCACGCGCACGTGTCCCGTTTCACAATCTCGTACGATCCTCGGAACGTACGTAATACTTCGATATCATACGATCGAAGGTCTATCGAACTTTTCTCAAGATATTCGGCGGACAAACGCACAAAGGGTAATATCGGGACGACATGTAAGATTTTCGTTCGGGGCCACTTTAAGGGGCCAAGCGGGGTCGCCGATAGGCTGCGTGTGACGTGGTTGCGTTTATTGACCATAACCCCTTCCTACCTCTCCGTCTGCAACTTCACGACGGACAGGTGTACGACCGAAGAGAGTAAGAGAGAGAGAAAGACGGAGGGTGGGAGAGAAAGAGATAGAGAGAGAGAGAGAGAGAGAATAAGAGAGACACATACACAGAAGTGAGGAAAGATGGAGAGAGAGAGAGAGAGAAAGAGAGAAACCGGGAAACTATTGACCGGCCACCGGCCGCGTCTTAAAATGCACGAAGACGTTCGCCGGACGACCACTAGGAGGACGGCGCCTTTCCTCTTTTTCTATCTTTTTTTCTTTCCCTCCCACTCTCTCCTTCGTTCCTTTCTTCTTCCCCTTTCTATCTTTCCCCCCCTCTCTATCTCTCTCTCTCTCTCTCTATCTTTTTCTTACTATCCCTTCTCCTTATTGCATTTTCAACGACACGATCGACCCACGAGGAAGCAGACTCCGTCTCTTCTCTTCTCTTCTCTTCTCACTTACTTTGATTCTCTCCTTTTATATTTCTTGATCCCAAACGCTCTATCTTATCCTTCTAGAGTTCCAAGGTCATTTATCTTCCTTTAAGGAACGACAAAGTTTTGACATTATGATGAGCACACTTTGTTTATACCGATATCACACACACACGCACACACACAGCACGTTTAGATTTCGATAATGATCAGTATGGATTTTATTCGATTCGAATATGAATTCTTACCGGGGAAAAAACGTATTACGAATAAATCGTTTCGTAGTTTCGTTTATATTTCGTAGTTATACGTAAAAGTCTAACCTACATTAATTATGTGTAATAAGATTCGTTAGATTTATTCTTTACTTTTCTTTTTCTTTTTTTTTTAGCCAATAACAACGAATAATACTTTGTAAACGATCTATTTAACCTTTCTAACAATGTTATAAACCTGAGATTAACGGATTTATATTTACGTTCCTTTGTTATCTCGAATTTGATAGAATACGAAGGACTTTGGAACTTTAAGAAATTTTTCGAATTATGAGTATCGGTTTTATTTATTATTCTATTTATTATATATCTATATATATATAATAACGTTTTAATTTTAATTATTATTAATTTTTTTTTTTCTATCAGCGTACGAGCAAAAGAACGTTTTCAATTGTATTTTGTATTCTTACGCGTTGAAATTTCCCGCCTTTGAAATGATGATAAAAACGATCGTAACAATGGCGGACGTACAGTGACAACGTTTTTAGGAAATAAGGTTATGACTTTACGTACATTTCGATAAAAGATTTATTGATTCTATTACTTACGTTGAAAAAGTATCAAGTAAATACACAATTGCAGAATAATTGTTGATAAACTTTGAAAATGGTCGACAAACGAACGATGTAAAATATCGAGCCCTCGATACAATACGTTGGATTTGGCAATAGACAATCACATTTACTGGTATAGTTCGACGAAAAAATACTAAGTAATTGGAGTTTATTGTAGATCGGAGAGAGATAGATTCTTCCACTTTACGTAGGTAGCGTTGCTTCAAGGTGATTCGTTCCCAAAATAACTTCGTGCAACTAATCAAAGTCAATGCCTATAAATTCTTATACTTTCTTTTCGTCGGTTCCTACAAATTGGAGGTTAACTTATTATTTATTTGTATTTGCGAAAAGATATTTTTATTTATTGACTTTTTCTTTTCTATTCTTTTTTTTTTCCTTTGAAATAAATCATTTTCTTATGCGTATGTACGATTGGATATAAGTAAAAAATTCAATTGTTTATATTTTTGTAAATGTAACAATAGGTATTGATGATGTTTATAATTAAAAAAACATTGCGTCCGTTCATAATTTATTTTTTAATATTTTTTTGAATATATAACAAATAAATGTATAAATATATACAATATAAATATTTTTTGTATAATGTAAATAAAAAAAAATATATATGTATATAATCCTTTTTGTTTGTTACAGGTATATTATTTATACAACAAAAGAGAAATCTACTAAAACACTAGTTATATGTACAAATATAAATGAAACATGTATATTCCACAGCTCGAATACTACTTTTTTTTATTATTAATTATCATTCCGGTGTATCTGTTCTTTACATTATGGTCATGGCTTGGCTGGGAATTATTTGTTAATAATTAAATCTTGCTTCTTTGCGCATATATATATATATATATATACACAACATATTTTAAGTGATTCACATATTTTTATATATCATATGCAGATTGCTTATTGTGCCATTTTTATTAAACTATGTTAACCTCATAAAGGCATGTTTGTACTTTCTCTAAAAAAAATCATTGTAACAGTCTAAAATATTATCAAGCATTTGACCAACAGTAATATCGTCCTTTCAACATAAAAAAATCTTTTTTCAATATCATTAATTTATATAGTGTCAGTAATTAAAAGTTCATCCAATCCCATTCTACCTCTATGTTTCCATATCCTGTATCTAGCAACATCTTTTCGTGTAATCATTCCAACTACCTGCGTAATCAATATCATTAATATTATTATTTAGTTTTGCGATTAAGATGTGACATTGTGACTATTATACATAATATTGTATACCTCGTTGGTGTCATTTACAATAGGTAGATGACGAAGACCTAAAGCTCTAAAAAGTCTAAAAACACGTGGCAATGTAGCAGACTGAAAAAGAAATTTTTTTTCTTTTTTTTTTTTTTGACAGAAAATTATTTTCCTCAAAACATTATTATAAAGTAGAAATACTAACATGTTGTAATGTATATGGAGATGGATTCATAATAGGTCTTAAATCAATTGTATACGTTTTTTCTTCTTCTGTAACATGGACTTGTTCGATAGATGGATATCGTGGATAATCCTTGCGAAAAACTTTAATGTCCAATGTTGATTCCCAAAATTCTGCATATTCATTAAATACTCTGTTTTGTAATAGTGCTATTAATTGAGAGCGTAGTATTAGTCCTCGAAATCGACCATACGAATTTATTTCATTCTGAAAATATTAACAATTAGGTTAGAATTATAGTATCTATTGGATGGATTATAGAATGCATTACCTGATCACTATTTGGGGGATCTACTACAGGGAATCCATTAAATGAAATACATTTTAAAAGTTCCACAATGTGCCCTACATTTTCAACAGTTTTTAAAGTTACCACAGGATGACTCATAATTTCGCTAGCATATATATTATTTGACAAAGGAGGTGCTTCCCATGGTAATAACGGTACTCCTGCCATTTGTATATGAATATCATAAATGCCCTGTTAAATAATTATTATTATTATATATATATATATATATATATATATATATATATATATGTATATATATATGTGTATGTGTGTGTGTATATAATTTATAATTTTATATAATTATTTGATCTAAAAACATGCGAACTTTTCGACCACTACTGTATTTCCATTGGAATAAATTGACTTCTATATTGTTTTCAAATTTTTAATTTTGGATAATGGGCAGATTAGTTCTTTGTTTAAGAACGATGTAGCAGTGTAGTCGCGTGGCAGAGCAGCAACAGTGAACAGACAGACACTCGAAAATACTGCTATGGTGGGAGCGAGAATCCGTTAAGAGGAAATAAAAGAGTGGGGATAAGGAGCAACCGACCTTGCGAATCAACCTCATATGACTATGATTGAACTTGAAATATTTGCCCAATAAGTGTAACGTCGTAATCGTCGATATTTTATATTTATATGAATAATATTAGTATATGTTTTAATAATATTTGTTAATATTATGGTATTGCGTTAGGGCCGTTAAATGATGTTGGAATTTTCAATATAAAATATTAAAAAATATTAGAAAATATTGAAGATTCTGACATTGGCTCAATGGCTGATTCAATCAGCCAATATTTTATGATTATTAAATATTATGTAATTTTTATTTTCTTTTATTTTTATTTATTTACCTCGTTAAAGAAATCGCCAACCCATTTTGCCATAATAAGAACTATTATTACAGGCAAACCGAAAGATATCCCTTGAGTTGCTTCAATTAAAATTGCAGTTAAACTGATTGTCATTCTAACGATTCCACCCAATTGTGCAGCAGCTCCTAATAGAGCATATTTTCCAGGATCCAATAACACCTATTGTAAATAAAATAAATATCCATTTGAGTAAAATATTAGAATCATATACTCTATCTTTTGTTTTTCTTTCAAATTTTTTTTTTTTTTTTTTTTTTTTTTTAAATTTTTTCTTACACTATTTGGACACATTTTTGATAATCCTGATCCGATAAGTCTGCCCCAGGCAGAACCAATTAAAAGTGACGGAATAAAAAGTCCGCTAGACATGGATAATCCAAATGTAAAAACTGCTAAGATAAAATAAAGTACAATAAAAATAGCCAATGTTATATCGTTGTGAGAACCTAGAAAGGGAAGAATATGAAAATATATTATACGTTTCAAGTGTAAAATATGCAATATTATTATATAGATATAGATAATATTATATAGCAATAGATATATAAATATATCTATACCTTTAGGATCATGGAATAAAGATCGCACACTACTTTCTGGCGTTTGGAACCATAAAGCAGCAACTGCACTGTACTCTCCTTCCTTGCAATACATGCGAATAGGAAATTTAGTAGGATCTTGCCCGATCGGTTTACAATCATCAAGAAAATATATCATTAAAAATCCCATTGTCGCGCTCATTATTGCAATTGATAGAGCTTCCATTACTTTCATCCACTTTTGCGTTACATATTTTAATCGAAAACATGTAATCTTGTAATTTAGGTGATTCCACAAAGCACCAAGAATGCCTCCTATCGTTCCGACTATCATAAATAAAGGAATTTCATAAACTTGGTACGGTATCGAATCAAATTTTCCCAAATTTAATAAACCTGGATAAGAAAGATCACCAGGATGTCCATGGTACGTGCTAAGAATAATGTTCAATGTGAAAGTGGTGATCATGCTAGCAAAAAATGTTCTCCACGTAAGGCTTTGATTAAAGAAGCTAGTACCTTCTTCGATACTAAATAAAACACCACCTAAAATATTGATCTATATATAAAAATATATACTAATATTAGTTAGTTTCTACGTAATATGCTGGATATATAATTCTACAAAATATTTTTAACCTATAGGTGCACCAAAAGCGGCTGATACACCACTGGCCGCTCCGCCAGATACAAAATCTCTTTTTTCATGATCTTCTCTGAAATATTTAAATATTCCTAAATCCTTTTTAAACGTTGTACTTTTTCCTTGAGATATTCCTGCTGCAACCACTGCTCCAGAGTGTATCATTGGTCCTTCCTTTTTCCATTGATGCAAAAAATGTAATTGTAAATTTTATTTTCATTTGAAATTATTGTCCCATCCCCATAAAAAAAAAAAAAAATCATTAATACTAATATTACCTTTCCTCCAGCTAATCCGCCTACTACGGTGCAAATGACACCTATTATTTTAACCACTAAAGTTTTAATTCGCACCACTCTGGGTACTTTTATTCCATTTAAATAACATTTCACCTGTGGAATGCCGCTACCAGCAGCCACTGGTTCAACATAAGATACTAATATAGCACCTATCAAGACTGGTATTAGATTGGAAGTTAACCATAATAAATATGGTAGCCATAAACAATTATTAACCACACAGTGATCTACATCTATTATGATATGTAAGAATGTCTTTATATCAAAAACTGTGTCGTAAAAAAAAAAAAGATCATGCGAATTTCAATAGTCAAGGATACAAGTTTTTAGGCATCCATATTTTACATTCGATAATTGTTCTATTGTAATATCTACAAAACATGCTATAAAGGCAGTACAGATTCCTATTAACAAAAAGATTAACCATCTTGCAAAATTCTTCTTAACGACAAATTTGTAACCCTTTTTCCTTTCCTCATCCTGAAGGAGATTATTTTCGCATGGATCATAATCTAGACTCTAGATTAGAGAAAAAAAAAGAAGATCATAATCAATCATCTTTTAGAATTATACAATAATAATAATACTTATAAACTTTGGACGTAGAAGGGGTTACCTCGTAATTAATTGAAAGAAAATTAGTTGCTCCAGGCTTTATATCTCCGCTATTAAGCCTTCTTGATTGTCGATTAGAAAGACTTTCCATAATGTTGCCTGCGGAGCTACCATTGTAAATAACGTTTTGCTAAAAAAAATAAAAAAATAAAAAAAAAAGAGAATCAAGAAAAACGAATAGAATTTCGATGGACGATTAATACTCCAATAATTAAAATGTTTCATTAAGTATGCTCCAACAACAATTCCATTATTCTTCATAAAACAAATATCTTACTGATGGAAAAGAAAAACAAAAAAAAAAGAAAAAAGAAAAACATAAGAATAGATAGCGTATAGAAAAAATTATTGTAAGTAAATAAATTATTTATTAATACGTTCGTAGATGCGCAAATAAAGAACAAAAGAGTCTCAAAGTTGTTCATTTCGTAGATTTCCATAGACGTCATTAGCGAACGAAAGATAATAAATAATTTGAAGATTTATATAAGAATACGAGGTAAGGTTAGAATGATCGTTATCAAACAAAGAGAATAAAAGTTGTCGATTGAAATAAATGAGATATGTTAAGTTAATCTTACCCGAAATCTAACATTGATATCCGCGTGCGAGTAAGATGGGAAATTATTTCGAGGTTTTATAAGTCTCTCTTCGTCGTCTTCGTTATTATGAGAGACATCGGTCTCATCATTGGTGCTGTTTATTGTAACGTTGATTTCATCTATCGTCGTCGATCTGTCCGTCATTTTATTTTCCCTTATTAATTTTTCTTCTCTTTGGAAAATTCACTTCTTTTCTTTTTTCTTCTTCTTTCTTTATTTTTTTTTTTTTTTTTTTTTTTTTAATTTACTATTAACGTTACGGTTACATATTTATTATTATTATTATCATTGTTATTGTTGTTGTTATTACTATTGTTATTATTATTATTACTATTTTTAATAAAAGTTCACAATGTTCTGTGTGATTAACGTATAACGAAAAAAAAATTATCTTACGGACGACAGTATTAAAACAACGGTTTCAAATGATATACTGAATGACACATGCGAAAGAGAGATAAAGCATTACGCATTGAAATACCACGTGATTACAAATGACTGTATATCCATCTATCATATACGATGTTCCGGAAATGAATGAGTGAAAGAGAGACAGAGAGAGAGAGAGAGAGAGAGAGGAGAGAGAGAGACAGAGTGAGAGAGGAGGGCGGGGGAGGGAGTGGTCGAAAGAATAGTAAGATACGCATGCGTCAATAATGAACCACATGGAAGGGATAAGAATAAATTTGCGGAAAGGGAAAGGAATAGGAGAAAAATGGTCTCGTATATTTACCATATGTCGATTGATTTAGAAACGGAAGAAAGCAGACTAGAGCAGACCTGCGATCGAGTTGCTTCAGTCGATATTAATCGTATCCTTAATTATATTTTAGTGCTTATATTTTAATGGACGCCATCTTGAGTGTTTATATTTAATTTTGTAATTAATATTTGTGTATATATATATATATATATTTTATGTATGTATTATTTTGAGGTATAATTTATATTTATTTAATATGCATATATATATATATATATATATGTCTAATTTCTGTAACACGTATAATTAATATAATAATGTTATGTATATTTATGTATAATAATGTATAATTTTTATGTAATTTCATCTAATAGATATAATTGATATTATGCGTACTTTAAGACGGTTTATTTAGGTCGAGCAATTTTCAATGATTAAATTAATGGAATATTTTAACGAGAGTTGATAATTTTGTTTTCATCTCTTTTTGCACACGCTTTCCTTGTTTTTAATCGTCACTTATCGTTATTACTTTACTGTTTCGCATACACATATGCATGCATGTGGCGTGCTTATACGTATTTGTGACTTCGCTACGATCAATGTTTTAGTATCGTTGAAAAATATATTTTAACTTCCAACGTACACGAGTTTTCAAACAATTTACGTAATGGGGCGATTACAAAGAATCTTCCTATATTATATCATATAATATATGTGATTATAAATTATGTGTGTATTTTTTGTAGAACGAAGAGAGTGTAGTTACGATTAACTTGATTTCTTTCTTGGGGTTGTCATAATTCTTAATAGCTTCAATTTTTTTTTTTTTCTTTTTTCTTCGCATTTAAAGAAGAATTTATGTAACATGAAAGTTATACCACAATTTATACTAGCATATGCCACGCTATGTATTATACTATAAACAATGATATGTATAATTTATATTTAGCCCGCGCGCGCACACAAAACACACGAACGAACGATATATACAATAATTATTAATGATAATAAAATGACAATTAATTTCGTGACGTTAATCGAAATAAAACGAAAACATTTGAAACGTAGTGTTATTCTAAGTCGATTCAATGTTACATGCTCTAACGTAGATATATTAAGAATAGCATGATTCAGCTCGTAACTTTCGAAAGAAAGTATTAAATTTTTTGTGACGTTGCGTTTCGTATTTCGCAATAAAGCGTAAAAAGTGTATGAAGACTTTCAAGTCTGTAGCCGTCGTGTGATGGGATGTCGAGTATATGGCAGACAACATCAACGAGACGTGATAATTCGCAATCGAGCATGGTGAAATCAAGTGGGGCCTCGTTCAGTTGATCCTCAACATCCGGCGGCCATTGTTGCATCAACGTGTCGATATCAGGCATTGCTTTAGTCAACTGTACAGCAGGCGGATGTTTACTTCTGTGAAGTTGATTCATATCTTCGATCCATTTCTCAATGGCCTTAGAATTTTTTTCTGCATCCTCGACTCTTTTTATCACCGCTTGCCTAGGTGCACCGGCACTTCTGCAATGGGTTCTCAATTGTAAATGCAATACAGCTGGGTCGGATTGTTCTGTACATGGTTCGTCCAACACAGCAAGGCCTATTTTATCCTCGACACCGTCTGGTCTAGGTATTTTTATGAAGGCGTCTATATCACCGACTGCCGGTATATAGTCAGGAATAAATGGCACCAACTTGTAATTCAATTCTATCTTTTGCGGTGTATACCTGATGATCGGGTTTAAGAGTTCAATGTTTTTAATTCTTATATTAGAAGAAAGGGAAAGAAAAGAAAAGAAAAGAAAAAAAAAGGAATATTTAATATCGTTACGCGCGATTTTTACGATTAGAAAGAAATTCCATGATACCTGGAAATATTCTGAAAGAGTTCCTTCAATTCGGTCGATACATTGAGATCTTCGAATTCTTTTGGATTGTATATTTCCATTTGTTTGGATATACTTGATTCTTGAATATCATCCTCGTCCGTCTCTTCGCTGTCTGACGGATCGCTACCGATCATTAATGATTTACCAAATCTTTCCTGATCGGGATACCTTTGATTATAAACAGATTTCGAAAGATACATACCGAATATTAATCCTCGACAATTATTTTTTATTTGTCTTATTTTATTTTTTGTTAATAAAAATTAATCATTAATTCGTATTGGCAAGTGAATCTTTATTGAGTATATGCCGTACTTAATTTATATATTATTTTTATATTTTTCAATATTATATTTATATGATAATATAAGATTTATAGTGTAATTTGCATTTCGTATAACTTGTTTTTTTTTCTTTCTTTTTTTTTTTTTTTTTTTTTCTATCGATACGAACAAAAATTGGCTTATAAGTATTAATCATATTCTAGATTATCGGTAACCTTCGAAATTCGCGCCTTTCCCGCGGTGAGGTAACCTCCAAAATGTCAGGTCCTTCGTTCGTAAAATTTCTTCTACCTCTTCTTGAACTTGGCGGCCTTGGATGATTAACAGGGCTTTTAATTTCCTCTGCATTACGAACTTCTATGCTTTCGTCGAATTTACTGAACGGCGAAATATCTTGCGTTTCTTCTTCCTCCTCTTCGCTACTTTCTTTGACGTCCATCGTCGACATTTTCAACTTTTAAAAGTGATTTTAATGGTGGTCGTCGGTCATTATTATATTTTTCATGTGATTTCTTTCTTTTTTTTTTTTTTTAATGGTCACTGCGATTCAACAATTATCATAAGAGTATTCTGACTAATCACCACTTTGTGTATTGTCGAATGAACGAATCTTTTCTATTTGTTTCGTATTTCGTTGCCATGGTTTTAACATCTGGTCGATCCATGACTCATCCAACGGACATTTTATATCTATACATTTAATATTTGAAATCGTCGAATAATAATTACTTTTTTTTCTCATAATATTGGAATTTTCTTTTTTTCGTAGAAAAAAATAAAATATCTGACATCTTGAATCCGAAAATCCTTAAGATCAGAGTGAAATTAGGATAAAACGAAGTGAGATATACGTGAAGAATTTTTTTCCGAGGGAAGCGCCATTTTTGTTGACATTCATTTTTACTCTGAGTGGATGAAAAAAATATCCTTTGAAATTCCAACATTTTTCGTTTATTTTATTTTTTTCTACTTTTCTTCTCTAAAGTTGTTACAAATATGGAAAAGTCGCGTTAGAAAAAGTTGTTTGTTTCAATGTACTTTATAAGTAAAAAAAAAAAAATATTACAATTTTCTTTTTAAATTACAAAATGTTGAACAGTTTTAAAAAATATTCTGATAATTCTTATACAAACGGAGAAGATTTAGTTTAATTAAAATTAAATTCTATTTCTTTTTATTGCTTATCACATTGAGAGAAGATGGAAAAACATTTTCGAAGATGACGATACTTTTCGTTTTTATTTTATTCCTTGCAAACGCAGCGATAAATGTAAACATATTTTTAAGACGAATATATGCTTCCTTTAATCGAATCAATCTTTTTTTTTTTCAAATATAAAAATATACTTCATTTATACAGAATTAAATTTTTATTCTCTTCACAATTTATTTCTTCGAAAAAATTATCTTAATAATTTAAAAACGATTATTGGTTCGTTAAATGTATTGAGATACTGTAATTTTTAATCGATACGAAAATAAATTATATTTCTTATTTCTCGAGAAGGAGGAGCAATGCCTTTTTTCTTTTTTTTTTTTTTTTTAATGAATGAGATTACTAATAAAAAGATTCACTTTCCTGTTTTCTTCGTAATATTTATTCGTATTAACAAAGTCACGATTTCACTTTTGCTCGTACATAGTAGAAAAATTTAACAGTGTGACAATCGAGTCTGATAAAATGTCTGATATCTCGCTAGAGATATCAACCACAAAAAAGGTGTATAGGATTAGAAAAAAAAAAAAAAAAGGAAAATAAAAGAAAAATGTAATTCAGGATCATTCTCAATTCTAGTCGATTTTATGGCTTGCATGTATGGCGTACAAACACTCACTCGATCGTGCATTCATGACCAATGGCGGATTTAACTTTTAAAAGGCCTGAGCCGTTCAAAATTTGAGCCATTTAAAATAAAGCAATCGTCCACAATATATATATATATATATATATATATATATATATATATTTTTTTTTCGTTTCAATTATTCACGTAAATGATTAAATTGAGAAAAACACGTAACGGCGAAGCGTATAGAAATATAAATTATGTATCGATCACCGTTTATTAAATTAAATTTATTATGAAATATAAATTTATATTTTGATCGTTTTGTGAACGGTCCTTCGGTTTTTCGGGGCCCGAAAGATGCGATCGCCTACGTCGTCTGTGAGTAAATCCGTCACTGTGTTTATGACGCACATGGAATTCCCTTCCGTATGTACTTACTTATATATTTAGTAAATAAGCAACTTAAAATGTATCAAGAGCGGATTTATTTATCTATCTCAATAACAGACACAATCGAAAATATTATAATATTAACATCTCATTTATGATTTAGAAGATCTAATTTATTTGTATTTGGTTTCGAAGATACATATCTCATCGTCACATTTATGAATTATGACTGGTAATATTAGACTTATATCATATAGATATAATATCCGTGTATTCGCCTGTGTACATAATTTTTCGTTTTTCGAATAGATTAATAAAACACACACACACATACACACGCAGGCATACAAAGTATGGGACCAAACAGCATATATCTTTTTAATAAAGCATTTTTGGGCCTAAGTTCATAGGAACTTTTCTCATCTATTTGACCTCAGTAATAGATAATATAAGTTTGGTTTCAAAATTTTTAGACACCCTATATGTATATATATACGTACATACGTATAAGATTTCTGATATACATGCATGCCCATATATATATAAATTGACCTAAAATATCGCATGTAAAAATATACGGGGAAAGTGCGGAGCAAAAGTTTCTGTCTGATTTTAAAGATCAATTGTATACTTTACCGAGACTCTTTAGTTCCCAACTATTTTCTTTTTCTTAAAGTTTAGAGATATATAAGATTTGAAAAATTACAAAAAAGGATGAAAACATCTAAAAATAGTTTAGCCCACCGAGGAACTTTTGATTCGCCCTGTACTATGGGTGCATACATAAATATGTATGATTTCTGATATACATACATACCTATATATAAAGTGTTTGCAATAGGTATTTGATAATATACGTGTCTATATACGTTCATTTCCTATCTTTTTATATATTTTTTTTTATATTCTTTATTTCTTTTTATTTATTGTTAAAAAATATACGTACATTCGTTATTATGTTACTTTTTACAAAAGGACAATCGGGAACTATGAAAACAGGTGGATACTCTAATATCAAGGAAGTCATATATTTAACATAATTTATGGAACACACATGAACACATAAATACAGACACATAATCAAAGATGTAATAAAATCTTTTATTTTCTTGACAAAAAGAAAAAAACAAAGTAACAAACAGAAATCAAATAAAAAAGAAATAAATGATCTATATAAATGATATTTCTTTTTTTATGAATCGTCTGGACGTGTCGGTTCTATATCGTTAAACATTATTAACAATGGCGAATTTTAATCCTGATCTAATGTAGTAGCGTGTATAAAAATATGTGATGTCATTTTTATTGATATTTTTTACTTTTTCGTATTTTCCTTTTTTATTGAGACTAACATTCATCGTTTATTATTTACGATGCGACTGATAAATATGTCTTGGTATATATATATATATATATATATATATGTATGTATGTATATATGGTACGTATTTTCTATGGCGAACTATAGAACAAAAAAAAAAAACAAAAAGAAGAAAAGAAAAGATATTTGGAAATTTCATAGTCACAGTCAAGCAGCCAAGCTTGAATAAATGACAAAAGATCAAGTGCAACTGATAAAACTGTATTCCGGTTTGACGAAAGAGGTTTTACACACATATGCATATATTATACGGATATATATATATATATATATATATATATATATATATATATATATATATATGCAACCCAGACAAAACCCACACGTAAACAGATATATAAACATGTTAGCACGTGTCGGTTACGGTAAATAAAATCCTTTTATACCCTCACACAAATGTGTGTATGTGCGTATATGTGCGTGTGTTACTCGATCCTTCTCATTTCATCATTAACGATTGTTTGCGCTTGTTCTTCTCTTAACAAACTCGTTTGTAGATTTTCGTAGATAGATCGAGATGGTCGTTAGATTGTTAATTCCACTTTTTATAGTTTAATAACAAGCCGATGTAATAAAAACCGATAAGGCCTCATACAGGTTTTAGATCAAATAGAGATCTATCAGGGACAAATGCACTCGTTTGTCATAATATGTTATCTCGTCTATTATCAATCGTACGATGTTGTATGCGTCCATAGATATTGTATATGTATGACAATGTGTGTATGCTGAAGGAAAAAAAAAAAAAAGAAAAGAAAAAGGAAAAAAGAGAAAAGGAAGTAAAAGAAACGAAGAATGATAAAGTAAACAATGTTTGTCAAGAAAAATAGTCGGTCGATGGTACTTGTAGAAATCTAACAAATTGTTCATTGATCAATAAATTATCGATAATGATCTATGTTTCAAATGAATCCTTATCATCGATGATAATTTTTTTCGTCCATGTATGTATGTATGTATATATGTATGTATGTATGCTCTACGTATAGGTTGTAAATATATGTATGTGTTATTAATGGACATGGTTTCACAATGTACATGTATGTACATATATATATATATATATATATATATATATATATATATATATATATATATACATATAAATATATATACCACATGTGTTGATCCATGGATACGGTTTGTTTCACGAACCATAGATTTAACTAGTTACAGTCAGATATGGCCGGTTTACCGGTTTACTTTCACCCATGTAAATTCTCTCTCATCCCTTTGGTTTGTCTCTTCGAGGTCGGCCACGCCACTTGACCATCGTTATTTTGACGGCAAATACACTGCAACATGTTTTATGCTGTCATCGAAGTCACTACCGATAATGCATATTAACTTCTAACGTATCTATTCGTATTTGTTTCTTACTGGTATAATTTCGAGAGAGATAGATAGATAGAAAGAGAGAGAGAGAGAGAGAGAGAGAGAGAGATCCGCAACTTCTCTTTCAATCTCGTTTTGTTATATAACGGAATTATTAAATTGCTTACTGTAAATGACCTTGATTGCATTCGTTTCTACAGACAGAAGGAGAAGTAAAAGGAAAATGTTAATCGAGACCACAGTATACTTTATATTCTTTTACTTATTTATTTTTTCTTTTTATGCGTTTATAACATTATATATGTATCTATATTATACAAAATATTATCAATTATAAATATATATATATATTTGATTTTTTATGTGTTTAATAATATTACGATAATAATATTAATATTTACAATATTAATATAATTATCTGATATACTAATATTGTATGCAAATAATAATAACACATAGATATAATACGTTATTATGCATTACAATATCACGATGAAATTATATTTATGAAAATTATATTTATTATTCCGGTTAAACCGACGTTTCCTTCATCGCCGATATTTACTTTTTTAGAGGCGTCATTTTTTTTATTATTTGTTTCGATTTCTTCTTTTTTTTTGTCGTTTTGTTTGGTTTATTCGCGTTTGGAACTAGAAATTTTCTTGCGCGTTCCTCAAGCAAGGTACTCTCTTTTTTTTTTTCCTTCCTGTTTTCTTTCGGTTCCCCCTTCGCCACTAAGAAACTTTGACCAATTAGAATGCAACCCAAGTTCGCAGGTATTCCCCTAGCTCTTTGCCTGAAGAATGTCTTGCCCCAAGGACTGAACCGTTTACAATTCCGACAAATTTTTCTCAGAAGACCACCGATCGGACCAGTCATCACTGTTTATACCCGTTCATTGATGCGATTGGTTAAAAATTAAAATTTAAAAAAATTAAAAAAGAAAAAATGAAGATTTCTAAATCATTCTCATTTTACCAATCTTGAAAACGATCATCCCGACTTTCTCTTTTTTTTTTTTTTTTTGACGCGTACAATTATATTATTAAAAATAATTGTTCGTTCTAAAAGAGATTTAATAGAACCAGCGATTTTTTTTTTATTTACGTGATTGAATTATATCATATTTCTCTTACGAATTAATGTTAACTCAAACGTATCAACCCGATACAATGAATTAATATAAATTTATTTATAATCAGATATCTATATCTATATATATATATATATTATATAAATATAAAAATGATAATAAAAATAAAAATATAATAATGTGGACGAATTGGGAATAGAAATAAATATTATTTACGAGAACAACTATACGATATTTAGATCACAATTGATACACCGTTTAAAATGTAATCGGCAAATATTATTTTATTTTCTTAAATTCTAAATCTAATAATCGAATATTAGAAATATCGTGCTTTTTTTTTCCCGTTGATTTCAAAATAACAGATAACGAAACAAAAAAATATATAATTATATATAATTAAATAATATATGATACGTTACACGCGCTATTCGCAATGAAAACAAACAAAAAATAACATACTCTGTACTTATCAACCATTCAAGTTCAAAAATTTTTACTAATGAGACCACCAAAGGATCCAACAGATCCTTTTTTTTTGTACCAACCAATCTACCAGTTTCCCTTACGGAGTGAACGATCTATATACAGTGTGTCACAAAATTATTGGTACACGCGCTTAGTTGAGAGGAATATGAAACACTATATAAGACGATAAAAGGTATCTTTCTTTTGATTTTTTTTTGTTTTGTATTTTTCACTGTAAAGTTCATATTTAGATATTACATTTAGACTTAGAGAATGAATAGAAATAAGAAAAAAAAAAAAAGAAAATTGTATCGTTCAAAGTCGAAAGAAAAAATAATAAAAGGATGAAGTTAAACCATCGAAAAATCGTTTTTAAACGTCGTACAATTTAATAATTTTTTTCATAATTAATATCTCGCACGCGCGAGTTATACTTTTTGTTTAATCACATCTGCCAAATATCCTTGGCGTTAATTCTATTGCGTGTATGATTTTTTTTCTGTTTTTTTTTTTTTTTTTCAAACCACCCACTTCAATATTTCGCAACTCTTAGTTCTCATCGGTCTACTTTGCAAATCCGTTTTATTAATGATGTCACGTTTATTTGTATTTTCTTATCTCAAGCCTGTTTCTAAATCATTTCAATTTGTATTTAAATTCAATGCGTCTGAGGCTTGTTTACGACCATTTCGACGGCAATTATTTTTATATAATAGTAAAATTTTTCATTTGTGCGTTTGCGGTGTCGTTTGCCATCTCGATTACAATTGAAACGTTATTTGAAATGTTCTTTCTCTCTTTTTTTCAGCACATTCTTTCAAATTATTCTTTCAAATATCAAAATTTTCATAGAAGTCCATCATTTCGTCCATAGTTCCTGTAATAAATTCTATCCATTCAGTGTAGGATTCATACGGAAAGATCATTCGAAAGCATAGTAAAGAAAAAAAGAAAGAAAGAAAGAAAAAAAAAATAAAAACAAGAAAATAAATAATACAGGAGAATCAATGCGACGAGGAACGTAATTTGGCGGACGTAATTGGACGAAAATAATATCCCATCCTACCCCCTCCCCTCTCTTCTACCCGCACGCTAGTGCAGGTATGTACATACATACGAAATTATAAGTATAATAAATTTGTTAAGTTTGACAATATGTGCCGATAATTTTACGAACGTAATTGATAAGCGAAGAAACTCTACTTTCCTTTTCAATTTCTAATGACATATATATATATATTTATTATTATTATTATTATTATTATTATTATTATTATTATTTGGTTTTATTCGTTCCAAGTCTAAATGTTATATATTTTATGAAAATAAACAAAAAATAATATATATATATATATAAATAGGTATTATCATTTTATTTTTCATATACCTGTTAAAACTTAGAGGGTGTGTAGTATAATTTTGTGACTCACTGTAGACGAACCGATTTCAATAAGAAATATTCCAACACAATGAAAGTTAAGTTTAATGGTATTGGTTCCAGATGAGACAGGGTTTCCCCTTCTCGTTCGAGTTTTGATTCGTTGTACTCGATCATGGTGATAGTTCGTTTATCCCTACTACTCTCGAAGGTGCACCTTTGTGACAGGTCTACAAGAACGATCGTGAAGCAGAGTCAGTGGTTGTTTCGTGCTCAAGTAGGTAATACTCTCGCGCAAGTAACACGTGCGAGTACGAATGTCAAAATGCCGAGACGAGTTTAAACAATAAAAATCGGTGTGTGCGTGTGTGAGTGTTCTCTTCGTGTTCTTTTTTTTTTCCATCATATCGAGGACTACTGAGACTTTTAATACTTTTTTTATTTTTATTATTTGTTTTCTCATTCCCTTTCCCCAACCCCTATCCTCACCCTCTCCCTGCCCCGCAAATTCGATACCTACATTTCTCTTCGTTTTAACTCTTCGGCCGAGGATACGTCGTTACTGGTGGATTTAATCTGTTTCCAAAGACGAAAATGGCAAAGGTAAGAATCTCACCCGGTATATATATTTTTGTTTTCTTTTTTTTTTTTTTCTTTATAAATTTAGGATAATTTTAATTATTTTAATGTAAATTTATTTTTACAATTGGATTAATGCTATATTGAATTGTGTATATACACATATGGTATATGTTTAAGGATTATATTGTATGGAAATATTTTTTTATATATACGATATGAAATTATTATATAATTATATAATTATATGCATAATTGTAAGCAGATATGTGCCAGATTAAATCTATATATTTTTGTATTGTCGTAATGATCGTATTGTTTACGTGATAATCTTGAAGTTATGGTCGCGTTTTTTTTCTTGTATATATTGAGATTTTTATAATAATAATAATAATAATATGATAAATATTTCAAATAATTATAATATTCAATAATAAATATGGAAAATATATTTTTGCAAATGGTATAATTTGTGTTTGATAACAAATATCGTTAATGTATTTAAATTTTAATTTATTACCGTGTAAGTAAACGAAGTGTTGTTCATGCTATAATTAATCAAAAGCTATTATATATATATATATATATATATATATATATATATATATATAAGCTATTATATATAAAATATTATATATATATATACACAAATAATTGACAATTTCTCAATATGAAATGCAATAACCAAAAAATTTTCAAATCTCCTGAAATTTGTTTGATTTTCAATTTAAAATAAGAGTTGATTATCCATTGCGATTATTACCTATTACCACATATAAATAATTGATATAATTTTAATGATCTTTATATGCATATATATATATGTGCATATGCAGCTATATCTCCGATGATAATAATTTAAAAGGAAAAAAATAAAAAAAAAGGAAGAAAAGAGAACCGAATGTCAAATCTAATTTTTCTTCTTTTTTCTTTTTCTTTTTTCTTTTCGTCAAGATTCTATGACGAGATCATACAATTATTATACAAAAAAAGGAGGGAAGACAACTCGATCGATAATCGATTGGATTGATCGAATCGAAGACATTATAGAAGATGAGCCATACATTCCATCGCTTTGTTTGTTTATATTCGACGTAATGGCAGTACTTTTTACTTTCGCTTCGATCAACGAAAAACATTAACATCATGGTTTATCACGTTTCACGTTCATTCAGAAATAACATTCACGTTTTCTCGTTGTTGCGTCTATCTCGAAAAGGAATCAAGGTGGAATCAAGAATCAAGTAGTTGTAGTAGAAGAAGACGAAGAAGAAGACGAAGAGGACGAAGAAAAAGAAAAAGAAGAAGAAGAAATACGAAGAAATCATCGCGATGTTTACTCAGACGTCTCGTAAAGGAAAATTTTTTCTTTTGTTTTTTTATTTTTCTATTTTTTTTATTTTTTTTCTCCAACACGATTGCAATCTTGCGTAAGGTCGAAGTACAAGGTTGACCGAAGGATCCAAGGACCGATCAAAATTTTTTAGGCAAAAAAATTCTTAAGTGATTTCAACGAACAATTACTTAATTTACAAACTTTAGAGGCTTACCTTTAGGACTTCTAGTTAGACTCGTCGTTCCGTAAGCCTCAGGGGAATAGTTTTATGATTTGAGTGTAAAAAAAAATAAAGTTGGTTGAATAGTCTCAAACAGGTAATAATTGATTTTTGTAATGTTATTTCATAAAGGTGTACGTCTGGTTCTCACAAACGTCTCAAAGGACCGTACACTTATGCGTTCGAAAAATAATAATAATAATAATAATAATAATAATAATAATAATAATAATAGTAATAATAATAGATTGTTCTTATTTGAAAGAAAAAAAGAAAAAGAAAGAAGAAAAAATAAAATATACGGCGATTCTATCGAATATTTACAATCGATAATACGATAGAAATTATCATAAATTGTTAATTTCTGGTTAGTTTTACGAATTTGAAATTTATTGGAAAAGTAATAAGAATAGGTGCGTATTAATCATTTTGACAGTCGATTTATCAGCATTGTTTGTCGAATTTTACGATAGTACGATTCCGGTAATATAATCTCTCGTCAGATTCGTAACGTAAACAGAATAGTTAAATGCGTCCTGTTTCAAACTAATGATTCTACTCGTACGATAATAATCTAACTTTGAAATACATGTATATACGTACATACGTATTTATAGCACGTGTTGTATATTATTCGCATAAGAAGGTCGTTATCCCTGATTTATTTCTTATTTTCTTTTCGAGGACGACGAGGATTCCATGATTTTCGTAAATTTTACAATGAAATAAAATTAAAAAAAAAATATATATATATATATATTATGTATATACATATACATATATGATTGAAAATATTATCGTAATATTTAGTCATATCACGATTTTCATTATTATTCTGGAAACAGAAATTAACGGAAATATTCCAAAGTTACGGATAAAAAGTATGTAAAATTTGTTTTTTATTTTTTCTTTTTCTTTCTTTTTTTTTTCTCAAGTAATCTACAAAATCGAGTTAGGTCAAAGAAGAAAGCGAGAACCTTCTTGCTTTCTCGCTTTCTCGTAATTTTTTTTTTTTTGGGGGGAGTAAGAAGGTCTCGTTCTTACATGGATTTGGTTTTTCTCTTGCATAATATCATCTAAAAATTCGAAAATGGTCGATTAGATAAAAGAAATTGATTTATGTATTTCCTACACGTGGCATTTGGATTTGATCGTATTATATGGATAAATATGACCGATAATGAAAGAAATTGATTTATTCTTTTCAAGTGGCACAAAACATATATGCAATTAAATTAAGTTGCACCTGGCCGACACCTCGACGTTCTTCGACAGATATATATATATATATATATATATATATATATATATATATATATATATAATTAAAAAAATTATGTCAGATACGTGTATGGAACATCCCGTAATTACATAGATGAGGGTTACTTAAGTCCGCGATGTCCACTTTGATAATATAGTTACGTAGAAACAGTGAAAGGAATAATTTCAAAGACGTTACATTCCAGTTCCTTTTTTTCTTTTTTTCTTTTTTCTTTTCTTGTATCCTTTGCTCCTTTATCCGATCTCCGATCTATTAATTAGAAAAATTAAGGAATTTTTTTTTAAGAGAGGAAAGATAAAAAAGAAAAATAAAATAAAAATAAAAAAGTAGTATAATTGAGAAACTTGCAAGGTCATCAAATTGGCCAGACTGTAGATATGATTAAAAATGATTGTGGAGGGGAAAAAAATTTCGGTGTTTTATAATTTAATCTGTATTTTTTATAATAATGTAGCGTAGTGGGTTGGACGATAAATACTGTCAAAATTTTTTGTATTTTTTGTAACAGTAATTACAGCATCATCGCGTTCGAAACGATAAAGATAATGTCGAAAACTTCAATATTTTATATCAAAATGAATAACAGTCTAGCGTATGTTTCTGTAATGGTGCGTTATCGTGCTAGGAACGATAAATGATGCCGACATTTTTTTAAAAATATTATTTCTAAACAAACAAGATGCTGGTGTATATTTTTCGTTTCGTAATACAATAGTACAGTTTTGAATGGACCAATAAATAACGTCGATATTTTTTTTTTCTTTTTTTTATTATTATTTTGTAATAATACAAAATTACTGGCCGTCGACAACTAAATATAACGTCAGAATTATTTAATTAAAAAAAAAAAAAAATACTGCTGTTATTTATTGAAATATAATATACTCGATACCGTCCAAGTTGAGACTCGGAAGGTACTCAAGAATTGAAAATACGAATCTTTTATTGATTTATTTTAGTTGAAATTTTCGTCTACACCCGTACTCAACGTGTATTAGGACGAAAATGAAATCTTACTGCGAGTGAATAATTTTAGAAATAGGAAAAAGGGTATATAAATAGAAAAAGGGTAATAAATATTGAACGATTGGTATTAGGAATTTGAGTTTAAGGATATTCCGGCGTACTATTGTATTAAAAGGATTAAGTATTAGCCGAAGGAAGGAATTGAAAAGGACGACGGACAGGTCAATTGAAAATACTCCAAGTTTAATTCTAAAATATTGAAATAAAGAGATGGTAGTCAATGGGATTGCAGAAAGTAACAATTTACAAATAACTCTTACATTGTAACATGTAAGAATAGAAACTTTATTTCGAGGTATTAGGAATTTTCTAAATGATGGAAGGAATCCCGAAGGACTTAAGGGATAAGCAGGGGACAGGGCTTAATGATTTATGAAAGTTTCTTGGAAAGTGAAAGACCTAACTGTTAGATGAGAGAGAAAAGAACTTGAAAACTATGATATTTTCACGAATCGTACATCATATAATTTTTGTATATATTTTTTTGTATATTGCATGCCATATAATTCGTATTTATTTATTTATCCGTATGTTTTTTCTTTATTTACATAAAACAGGTTCATCTTTTAAACGAACTTTCACTTTCGACACGTCGTCTTTCTTTTGCTTAAATTTTTTTTTTTTTTAATATTATTAACTTATTACAATAAAAAATAAAAGAAAAACGTAATTTCTTTTTTTTTTTCGACACATTGTAAAGACATTATAAACATTTGGGACCTTGTTATTGTATTGTTACGAGGATAATCACTCGCGCGATGTGAAACGGAAAATACAATGAAAGGTACATACTTACGACAATATATAAACTATTAATATGCCGTATATATCTACAGGTATATACATATGTAATGCGCAAATTAGGTAAAGGTATGTAAAAAAAAAAAAAAAGAAAAAAATCATGTTATACATACCTCCATACATAAGAATGAGATTTCGCTGAAAACATAAGGATACCTTGATTACTTTATTGTCATTCAGTTATGGTAATAATGTGGTCCTCCGTCTCTGTGTGTGTGTGTGTGTGTGAGGTAGTAAAATTATGCTGGATAAGAGTCATTAAATCGAAAGGAATTTTCGTTCATTTCAATTTTTTTCTTTTTTAAATTCTTTTTTTATTTATTTATTTATTTTTTTTAACGTTGGTATCCTTAATGGCCTATCTAATAGATCGACATTCTTTATCTATTTTTTGTTCCCTATCTCTTTTTATTTTTTTGCTCGAGTTAAACAAACTTTTCTCGAACACTTTTGTATGCTCGTAGAATTCGCAATAGTATTTACCTAATAGCTGTCGACAGTCGTTCAAGTTAGATGTTTAGAAAGTGTCCTTGAAGATCTACGAATGCGTATATTTTCTTCTAGTACCCGAAGATCGACGACCTTTGCGGTTTATTTCTTTCCATTATTAGATACGATTTTCTGCGATAGAATGATCATAATAAAAACAACAACAATAACAACAACAACAATAATAATAATAATAATATTAAATCGTTGAGAGAAAACAATTTGATAGTTAATACCAAATTGATAGATTATTTCAAAATGAATTTCTCTTTTTCTCACGATTTTATATTTTTCCATAATTTTAATGAAAAAAGAAAAAAAAATTTTTGATTAATGCTTGTTCTCATTTTGTTTATTTATTTATTTATTTATTTTTTGTATTGCAGGCTGGTAAACATAATTTGGCGTTTGTTGGTGACGATGGCAGAACTAATGGCCAGACTAATGGCATTTTTAATTCGAAAAAGATTGAGAAAGTAAGTTCGGATTTGAAATACATGTTTAATAATATCACTATATATATCGTGTTATATGCAATAAGTGCTTAACATATATTTTCGTCGAATTAATTTCTTTTAGAACGACGACAATTTTAACTTCAATTATGGCGTCGAAGATAACAGAAAAGTTATACAACCAGGAATGGCGATGGAAGAACTGGTAAAGTTGAATTAGTTTTATATATTTTCTTTTTTTGTCTAATTTTTCTTCTCTCTCTCTACTTTTTTTTTTTTTTTTTTAATAATCGAACAGTAATTCTCCTTTTACTCGAGATTCTTTTAAAAGAAATTATTTTACAATAATAAAAAAAAAAAAAAAAATAAAATAAAAAAAATAATGATTTCGAAAGACTATAATAGAGAAAAACGTCGAAAGAGCTACATGGGGCAACAGCATCGAATTTCTCATGTCCTGTATCGCCATGTCGATTGGTCTCGGAAACGTATGGAGATTTCCATTCACGGCATACGAAAATGGCGGTGGTGTCTTTCTAATACCGTACATAATCGTACTATTCGTCGTTGGGAAGCCATTTTATTATTTGGAAATGATACTGGGCCAATTCACAAGTAAATCCTCCGTTAAAATGTGGTCAGCAGGTATTGTCATCATTCCATTTCGATTAATTCTAACTCTAATACCAAAAATCTAAACAAATGGTATAATTAATTTGTTGTTTTTGCTTTTCTTTTCTCTCTTTTTTTTTTCTTTTTTTTCTTTTTTTTTTTTGGTTTGTTTCATACGCGCGCATGCATTCACGAAACAGTGCCGGCTTTCCGTGGCGTTGGCTGGGCCCAAATGTTCTCGATGGTTGCCGTTGGTACTTACTATTGTTCCTTGATATCAATGACCTTGTATTATTTGATCGGTAGCTTTCAATCGCAGCTACCTTGGTCCACATGCCTAATCGAATGGGGAGATACGTGCGTTGATTCCGTAAAAGCTGAAAACGCAACATTTCGCAATGGCACGGAGATGAGAAGTTCCGCTGAATTTTATTTCACGTGAGTATTATTTATGGTTAAACGTATCGACTTATGGAAAAAAGTTTTAAGGATCGACGGAGGAAATATGGATAAATGTTAAACGGTCGGGTACAAGAACAAGGAAATACAAAACATAAAAATAAACAAATAAAAGGGATGATTTATAATAACTCGTTTAATTGAATTAACGTTTTGAGATCCGATATTACAGGATGCAAACGTATTATTATCGCAAATGTATTAATATATATATATGTTTCTTTTTTCCCATAACTTGTATTGATATATACAGACGTGGTGTAGAACATCGAGAGTTTACACTTTATTTTGCATAATTGTGACGGATTTAACACGACTCCGGTAAAGTTTAACAGTAGGGCCCAATTGATATCTCTCTCTCACTCTCTCTCGTGACTATCCAAGTGTTCTTGTTCGAAACGCTATCAAGTTATAAATATCTAAACGCGTTGTTGATTCCATGACGTAGCGTACGAAAGCGTTTATATCTCAATCACAAACTTTGCTCGATCGTTATCAAAATGTCTCGATATGATCTTTTAGAAATTCGATGACACTACATAGATCAAAACGAACCACGTTTTTTCTTTTTCTTTTTTTTTTTAACCTAAAATATTATATCCACTTTTGGATATATTTGAGATGCCGATAGGAAGGATGACAACGGCTTTTATTCTCATCGTAACGTTGAGGTTATGGAAATGCGACGCAAAAAGACTTTTAATTCGACAGATGGTCCGTCATTAATAATTTAATCGTATAACTTATAAGAGTAAATGAATCGCATATTGGATTCTAGAGTATATCTGTACAAATAAAGATTAGAATCACGATCATCAATTTTTGCTCTAATAAAAATCGCGATAAACTTATTGAACCATAATATCTCCTTATCGTGTTATATATTTCAAATTAATGTTGATCCATGTTTGTACTGTGATCGAACGTATACGAATGATAGACGATTATAATACTCAATGCATCAGATCAAAACTTTTCCTTTTCTCGTTGGGTGGGCCGTGTTTATGTCCTTTCATTTCATTTTTTCATATCTTATTATTCTTTTTTCTTTTTTTTTTTTTTTTCATTTATCACAAATATCACAACAATGCCATTACTCGCACGTTGATGATGTTGTTATTTTTGTGTTGTCGTTGTTGTTGTTTTTCCACAGAAAGACGGTATTGAAGGAGATACCTAATATCGATAACGGGTTGGGCATACCCGATTGGAAATTACTTCTTTGCCTGTTAGTCGCCTGGTCAGGTATCTTTGCTGTCCTTGCACGCGGAGTTAAAAGTTCTGGCAAGGCAGCCTACTTCCTCGCAATATTCCCATACGTGATCATGATAGCTTTGTTGATCAGGGCGGTGACCTTGGAGGGAGCAAGCAACGGGATAATCTTTTTCATTCAACCGAAGTGGGACAAACTGTTCGATCCAAATGTGTGGTACGCCGCAGTGACACAGTGTTTCTTTTCACTGTCGGTTTGTTTCGGTGGTGTCGTCATGTATTCGTCCTACAACGACTTCAAGCACAACATCTACAGGTTTATTTCATTTCTTTTTTTTTTTTTTTTTACCTAATATACGACGTAGTAATATTTTTTATTGATTAATTTTTTTACATAGAAAAAAAAAAAAAAGAAAAAGGTACGATTTTGATTATAAGATGGCAAGATTTTGGGAGGATTTTTTTTTTTTTTTTATATTAAGAACGATCTTGGTAAGATCGGAGGAATTTTTTTTTCTTTTCTTTTCTTTTTTTTTTTTTATGTGCGTATGATTTATTATTGAGTTGGGTGATAAGTAATGTCGTTTTGGTTATTTGAATATAAAATGTCGCATATCTTTTCTATCTTGTCATTATTACATGATAGTAATTCCGTGTTAAAGCTATAACTCGTGCTAATATTCTGTTGATATTTAAAATATGTATATATTATGTTATATATATATATATATATATATATATATATATATATATATATATATATTTATATATGTATGTATGTATAATACTATAATAAATTTGCACATTATATATATTTAATATGCCCCGTGCTATATATAATAATAACTTATACTTTCTCTCTCTCTCTCTATCTTTATCTTTCTTTATGATGTTATGATACTATATATAGTAGCAATGATGTCTTATATTAACAGATAACTTATGTTAATACTGTGCTAATAACTAATGTTGTGTTATACCAACTCTTATTATGATAAGCCTTATCATAGTAATAATTTATAGTTAATATGTGCCATTAATAAATCAAGTTGTTACAACGATAATCTATTACTACGGAGTAATAAAAAAAAAAAAAAAAAAAAAAAGTATAATATTATAGTTTGGATATGAAGTATTAAAAATCCACGGATTATGTATTACCCAACGCATTGCAAAAAAAAAAAGAAAAAGAAAAGAAAAAAAAAACAAAAAATTCGTCGAGCTTATGTAACACGCGATAGACGTTAACTATTAAAAGGCACAATTATATTTTGAGAGAGAAAGCTCACGATTATAATTTTTTCTTTTTTTTTTTAATTTTTTTTAGAGACGTCATGGTCGTGACCACTTTAGACACCTTCACAAGTCTAATGGCGGGCTTTACTATATTTGGGATACTTGGTAATTTAGCTCATGAACTTGGCACAGATGATATCAGCAATGTCGTCCGCGGGGGGACTGGATTGGCCTTCGTTTCTTATCCGGACGCCATTGCAAAATTTACGGTCCTACCAAATGTAAGAATGTTTTACTTAGACGTCGATTACTTCGATCGATTTCGCTTTTTCTTTTGTTCTCTCTCTCTCTCTCTCTCTCTTCCTCTCTCTTTCGTTTTTTTCTTTTTACATTATTATTGAAATATCGTACAAGTATTTTACAATTATACTAAAATTACAAGAGATAAGGAATAGGTGTGTAAATCATTTGTAATTTATGCGAGAGAGAGAAAGAGAGAGAGAGAGAGAGAGAGAGAATGAGAAAATGAGAAAATGAGAAAAAGATACGTCCTTCGAGTTCTCAAGGTATTCAAGATAATTAGATCGAATGATAGTTCCTTTCTAAGGATCGCCGTCATTAAAAATCATTTGTTCCACTTCGTTGAATAAGCATCATCGTATATTATCGTATTTCTATGATACGATTAATATACTATAGATACTTATAGATAAATTTGTTTAACCCATAACGAAGTAAATAGATATACATTTAATTACGAATTTATATATGTATATATATATATATATATATATATATATATATATATATATATATATATGTAACTATTTACGTAGTAAAGATAATAATTAATCGATCGATACGATACGTGGTTTTAATTTATTATACATAATTAACATTTTTTTTTTTAAATATATTCTGTTACAGTTGTTTTCTGTATTATTCTTTCTAATGCTATTCGTTCTTGGAATCGGAAGTGCCGTTGCACTCGTAGGAGGAATCATAACTATAATCAGTGATCAATTCCCAAGATTTAAGCATTGGTATATTGTACTTGGTACGTCTATCGTTGGATTCTTCTTTGGTACTGTTTATTGCACACCGGTGAGTAATTACTTATTGTTTAATACATTACTACGATCATTTATAATATATAATATAACATTATATTTCAGCGTATAGTAATATTATTATATGATATATACATTAGAATAATATTAACATACACAATATATATGTATACGTATACCAATGTACAATATGGCGTACTGTATATTATAATATATTGTAGTATAATGTAATAATAACAATGAATATATTTTTTGATTTTCAATCGAGTTATTTAGATTAGAAAAATGTATATTATTTTATTTTATAAATATACATATATATATATCATTTTTATTTATATCATGTAATATAAATGATATATGATAAAATATTTTCACATTTGATAAATTAATACGTAAAATTAAAGAAAAAGAAAAAAAAGAAAAAAATTTCAAAATACTTCAGATCGATTATTTTTTTGAAAATATCTATACGATATGGATTTTGTTTAATACATTGAAGAAATATTAATTATATACAGGGTGGCCAATTTATATTAGGCCTGGTCGATTATTACGCTGGTTCCTTTATCGTATTCGTCTTGGCCACGCTCGAAGTGATTGGAATTTTTTGGGTCTATGGATTAGAAAATTTCTTGGACGATGTTGAATACATGTTGAAAAGAAGGCCGTCGGTTTATTGGAGAATTTGTTGGGGCTTAATCACGCCACTCCTTCTGGCAACTATTTTAATTTATACTATCATTGGACTGACACCGCTCACTTATGCTGGTGTCTTATATCCTCCAAGCGCATATGGTTTGTATTATTATTATTATTATCATTATCATTATTATCATTATTATTATTATTATTATTATTATTATTCTGGTTTTTATTATGTCTGTTGATAACAAAATGCATTAATACGAAAATGATCCAATTATTTTGGGAATAATTAAAATTTAATTTTAGTAAATTTACAATAAATTTATAGTAGTTAATTTTAATAAATAAATAAATAAATTTATAGTAGTAAATTTATAGTAAATTTTAATTAAAATTACTGTATCATTAATTATACCGTATTATTAATTATATATGGTACATATATTAAAACTGTGTTAATAGTAACAAAATTACGATATTATTAATATCGTAGTAAAAAAAAAAAAAACGTAATATTATTATTAATAACATTGTTTCGGAAAAATTTTCATTTGTACGTGTCTCTTATAAATTTTAGCCGCCGGATGGTCGCTATTTGCATTTGGTGCATTACAAATACCATTTTGGATGATATACACGATAATAAGCAAACGGAACTTGGGCATGCCAAAGGTATAATAATTTAAATTTGTATTTTATAAATATATACAAAATCTTTGATAATAATTAAATAAAACAAATTGCATTAAAACAAGAAAAAATAATTGTTTGATTTTAGATGATCACAAACTCTTTCAGTCCATCGGTCGATTGGGGCCCAAGAAATACTCAAGAATTAGCCAGTTGGCGGGAATATAAGGAAATGATGAGAAAGAAACGTGAGAAACGTAATTGTTCGAAATTGAAACAATTCGTTTATGTTCTTTTCTGTTTAGAAGAGAAACTCGTATGATCTCGTTCTTAAAAAAGGAGATCGAATTTATGTATTATTATATCACACCTCGCGTGAACACATACACACACACATACACACACACATACACACACGCACACACACATACACGCATGCACGCACATGCACGTACATATACAATTTTTTTGACGAGAAACAAAACTCAACAAAATGAAAAGAAATCTCTTGACTGATAATTTTTTTTTGTACGTCTTTATAACATTAAAAAATAAAAACGAAAACGTATGAATATATATATATATATATATATATATATATATATATATATATATTCTATTTGGTTTTCCTTCTTTTCTTTTTTTTTTTTTAATGTTATAAAATACCAAGGATATTTTATAAATTCAAATGATTGCATTTTTATCGTAAAACAAAATTAATATTATTATATAAATCTTAGTGTGTCTTAATGCTTATGACGTACTCTATAAATAATTTATATTTAAACCGTTTGAAATTATTATAACGTATTATTATTAACAAAGCGTAATATCTTTTTTTTTTGTCTCTTTGTTTTTAATAATGCTTTATCATACAGTATTATATTCTTAGACGTAAACCTTGATTAAGAAAGAAAGAAGAATAAAAAAGGAAAAAGAATTGTTAGAAAGAAACGGTATGAATGAACAAAACCAAAAAAAAAAAAAACAATACATACAAACAAACAAACAAACAAATAAAAAATTACTTCGATTTGGACGACCTGGATCAATGACTTGGATCATTGTTGAAAATAAAATAACTTTTATTTATACAAAACACTATTGCCATTTTGACGATAGTAATAAATAAGTCACGAATTATCGTGCAAAAAGTATTTTAATAATACAGTTTTGATAACAATTAAGCCTCTGCGTCTTTTATTTTATTTTATCTTTTTTTTTTTATTATTATTATTCTACCTATACTCCCACGAAAATTTTAACGAAACAATCGATCGATTCTCGAGACTTCTTTTATTTAATTCATATAGACAGTCTCAAAAGTTTTTTTAGATGATCATAAAAATCGATTATTCTCTATCAAAGAGAATTTTCTTATTATCTGATATCGTTGATATTCTTCTTATCATTTACTTAGAATAATTTTATAAATAATTAAGAATGAGAGTACATTTTTTTATATGAATCTCTCTTTCTCTCTCTCTCTCTCTCTCTCTCTCTCTCTCTCTCTCTCTCTCTTTCCCAATCTCTCTTTTTCTCTCGATTAACATTATTTTTATCATGTCTGTCAATACTTGAGAAATGAAATAAAGAAGAAGAAGAAAATTGGTTATTTAATACATTTTTAATAAATATTTTTTTTTTACAATAATAAATAAATAAAAAATAGGACTCATTAAAAAATTCCCTTACAATTGTGATTTAATTAATTTTTAAGGAGAGAGATTGTAATCTGTCAATTTTTTATGGGTTTGATAGTTATAGTATTAATATGTCTATAAAATATCGACAGAAGTACAAAGAGGGAAAGAGAGAGAGAGAGAGAGAAAGATAAATGATCGATATTAATTACTCGTATAATTTATAAAATTAGTATCTACGATTAATTCTTCTTCTCCTCTGCTTTCGATACTCACAGATTCTTGATCCTCTACCATCTTTTATAAAAAAAAAAAAAAAAAAAAAAAATAAAATAAAAAACAAAATATAATTCCTTTTTGTATTTTTATTCTTTGTTAATTTATTTATATTAAAGAAGTATCGATCGATCGATCGATCTATACGTACCATCATTTTATATTTTTCTCTTTCAACCATTAATTCTAATTCGAATTCACGTTGCCTGTTCCTTCGTTCTTCAGACATCTATACACACGCACGCACACACGTACACACACAAGCACACACACATATATATATATATACACATAAAATATTACAAATTAAAATTATTAAACATTTAATTAATCTTATCAATTAATGTTATTATTATTATTATATATATATATATATTTATTTATTATCGATTATTAATCAATCACCATAAACGAACCTTTAAATGAAGCAACCAATGTCCAAGATACTCGATCGGATCGTATGGTTTTTTCGAGGCAATTTCGGGTAGTGCTCGGGTCAAAGCTTTGCTCAATAAATTTTTCAAATAAAGACTATCAGGTGACAAGTAATAGTCGGAGGAACTCGTGGAATAAGTTGATACAAAAGATTCGTCGGATTTAATCGAACTCGTCGAATCTTTCAATTCCGTTTGGTAAATCGATTTCATATGTTCAATCTCGTCGTCGGTTATATGCAAAGCTTTCAAAAGTCTGAAACGAAAAAATTTTTTATTTAGATATATTTAATATATATTATATAATATATATTATATATATATATATTATATTTTATTTAGATAATATATACAATATATATTATATTTTATTTATTATAATATATATAATATATATTATATTTTATTTAGATATATTTAATATATATTTAATATATTAGATATATTTAATATCGATCAACAAGGTGACAGGTAGTACTTATCACTTGTCGGATGATAAGTACTAAAACATTGTCAGAAGGCCAACGTTATTGCATTCATTCCGTAGAACACGAGTCATTATATTTCGTTTCCCCTTTGTTTTATCGTATTAACAATTTCTATTTTTTATTTCTCATATTATTTTATT
This sequence comes from Dolichovespula saxonica, assembly GCA_911387935.1. NCBI lineage: Eukaryota > Metazoa > Arthropoda > Insecta > Hymenoptera > Vespidae > Dolichovespula > Dolichovespula saxonica. Next base: position 5,672,709 of record OU427001.1, read on the forward strand.
TTATTATATATATATATCAAAGAATCAGTAAGACTGAACATACAACCTGATATATTCGTCGGTTAATCCGTTAGTCAATATAGATTTGATCAGACCAGAACTGAGTCCTTTTTCACGTAAATATTTTTCCATCGACTTTTTCCCTTTATTTTTACCCTCTTCGACGTTCAAAATATCCGTTGTCCCTTTGTAAAACCTTCGTCTCGTCTCATCGTCCTTCTCGTACAGTTCTTCCTTCGGGACGCATTCTACGAGGTCGTTCGATACCCGTCGATCATCCGAAATTTCTTCGTCCCTTTGACCGACCTCATCGCGTATTTTATCTCTTTTTATCTTCTTTATATCGACCTGGCTCAATTCGATACCGCTTTCCAAACTCCTCTCGAGTTTCCTTCTCTATCGATTTATCGCTTACAGTTAATTACAATTAATAATGAATACGATCGAAAGCTCGAAAGTAAACTCGTACGATCCACGAAACGTATAGTACGTAAATTATACGTAGGTATTTCATCGGTACGTAACAGGAAAAAGTTGAGAAGTGACGTAAGACGATTAGAATAGTTATTTAATGCGAAGACGTAGTCTCGTTAAATCCACGCATGTAGATAGATAATATTATTGCTTCTTAATACCATGGGACTGTTTGGTTAGGGATTTTTTTTTTTTGTTTTGTTTCTCCTCGCGAGGAAAATACGTTAAATGCGTCAAATCGAAGAAATATAATTGATAAACATTTTTATAGTTAAAAATATATACGAATATTACGATGTAGAGTATCGAAGAAACGATGAAATAATAAATGGCGTTATTTTAACGTACAACGAAACGAAACAAGAAAGAATTGGATCGCGTAGATCATTTTTTACGTACTTACATCCTCGTTGTCGGATATTAAAGGGGAGATTGACGGCGATAATAAAAGTTTACGAAATTCTTGTCTGGTATAATCCCCCGAAATTTCAACCTGATTCCCCTTCTTTTTCAAAAGTACTTTCTCATGGCGTACATTTTTTTTCTCCGACCTATCGTCCACATCCATTGTCATTTGATGATCCGCCTCATTATACGTTACAGTCTCCCTTTCACGACCAATTTCGTTCAAAATCAGTTCGATTATCTCGATCGATCTTTTTCATATGACTGGAGAAAAAGAAAGAAAGAATCACAAATCCGAAGAGAACTACCTTACCGATCGATCCATAACCGATCGCGATAACGAGGGTACGCCATTTTTTTTTCTTTTCGATATTTTTTTTTTTTTTTTTTTTTTTTTATAAATGGAAAAAAACCAAAGGATCGAGTGTCGCTTCGTTTGAAATCGAAAGAAATAAAAGAACGAAATGTCGCGTCGAGAGGTCGTTCGCACGATAGAAAAAATATAAATAAAGGTATAAAAGAGAGGATGATCGAAAAATTCGTATCGTTATTAGAATTACTTTTGTACCCTCGAAAAGGAGGAGGAAGAGGAAGAAAACGAAAGAAAAAAAAAAGAAAGAAAGAAACAGGAATGTTTCAAATTTGAAGGAAAATTACTTTATAGACCGAATAAATCACTGATCGCCAATAATAATGTACGATTTCAATTTGGTTATTAAACGAATCAAACGAATAAGCAAGAATTACGATTAAGACGATTGCGTTCATTGATAATTCTTTCGTTTAAATCGATTATAATTTTTTATGAGGGGGATGGATCGAGGGGCAAGGGGCAAGGGGGAGGGGTTTGGGGAAGGGGAGGGGAGGAAAGAAATACAAGGTGGAAGAAATATTTATAAATAAAATCGAGTTTTCTTTCTCTTACGCAAAATTTTCTTTTGTTCTTTTCTTCTGTTATTCCCATACGTCGCGTTCCCCTCCACCGCCCCCTTCCCCCCCCTCTCTCTCTATTTCTCTCTTTAAGGAAGAAAGAGAGGAAATTCCCATTCATTGGGCGTGCGCGATAATGTTCCTGCGTGAGAAAATAACTGAAATGCGCATCAATGAATGAGAAGGTGTATATATATTAACGATTGCTTAAGAAAACTCACGGTTTAGATCTTGAATCATAGCTGAGAATTTTAGTTACGATTTGATAATCTTTCATACGCAAATTTAACACTTGTGATTATCACTTGTTCATATAAGAGAGAGAGAGAGAAAGAGCGAGATACTGAACTGAGAGACGAAAAAGTTTATAACTACGGTGCAACGAACACAATCAACTATCACATTTGTTCGTTTTCTCGAGATAAACAATAAGGTATATAAACAGTTTCTTACGTATCCTTTTATTTGCTTCTGTTATCTTAATAACTGGTGGATTTCATTATTTTATCTAATCTACAGGGATACGTTGTAAATGAGCGAGACATATTTGTCAGTACTATTCACGACGTAATCCTTGACGGAATCTTTTCTGTTTCCCGTTTTCTATTTTCCTTTTTTGTTTTTTTTTTTTCTTTCTTTTTCCTTACCTCTCGCAATCCGCCTTAATTTACGAGATAGAAAGTATAATAAAAGAAGAAGAAAAATTTATATATACATATATATATATATATATATATATATATATATATAAATATATTAATTAATTAAAAGTACTAAACATATAAATGTAATTGATCGATTTACCTTAAGGTAAAATAATTATTATATATTTATTTATTTATTTTATACTTTTTATTTATTTATTTTTATATTAATATCACATTTTAAATTTTACATCTCATCGCTCCCCTTGCAACTATAAGGACAATTCTCATTCTTATTCCTATTCTTATTCTTATTACTATTATTATCATTAATGATCGAATTTTGTAAAACACGTACGCTTAGTTATAAAAAATTTATCGTTCATTCGATAGTTTTTATTTTTCATTTTTTTTTATCTTCGTTTCTTTTTCTTTTTTTTTTTTTGCAGCAAAATCACACGCGAACACCGACAATAATTTTTGTGTACGCGCGGTTATAAAAATTTCTTACGTATTAATTAATGTATCTCTTTCTTTCTTTTCTTTTTTAGGAATCACAAGAACTCCACGTGAACTTCAATTATTTTCACACACGCACGCACGCACGCACACACGCACACACACACGTACGACACAACGATTTCTTATTCGAAAATTAGAAAGTATCCTGGTACACATGGGGAAAAAGGTATGGTAATGATTTCCTATTACTTAATCTTACCAACTATACGTAAGTACGTAAATACACATACGCACACCATATATTGTCATACGATATTTCTCTTATATAAAATATTATCTTTCCACTTGGCTAACGAACGTTATTGGTTAAAACGTCATTCGATACGATCGATGATCAACGAGTAACCGGTGACTGGGAGCACTCTTGGTGTCCTTTGTTCATGATAAAGACTCGTGATCAAGCTGACGTATAATGTATAGATAGATCGTTATATGTACATGCATACATACATATATATATGTGTGCGTGTGTATATATATATATATATACATACATAGTAGCTACTTCTACTACATTAATGCGACATGTGGGTTGTAGACTTTTGATACAGGATGAATCAAAAGTTCTTAGATAATTTTGAAAATCAATCGTTAATACCCTTTCACGGGTTTATCAGGCAAATTTTTTTGATTCTTCCTTTTCCGTTCATCAACGAAAAATTCGTAGGGATTTGGTTTTTACGATTCGAGGGAATAGAAAATTAAAAAAGGAAAAAGTATAATCGATGTTTGATATCACGTCGCAATTTTTTACCCGGTCCAACATAAATCAACATTCGTTACAATCTCGTTTATTATCATCATCATCATCATAGATATCTCAATGTCATTCACTTTGAAAAAATTCCTTTCGACGTTTATATTTGATAACGACGTTAACGAGACACTCATTCTTTATATACTTTTAGGCATACCACTTTAAAAATGGAATTACCAATCAGGCTTTCACCTTGGACGACATCACAGAATGTAACGGCAATCGAATTGATTCTAATTCGATTTCTCAAGAGACCGTAGGTCGTTCGTTTGATTTATATATATATATATATATATATTTTTGTTTCGTGTTAAAGAATGATAATTGATTTTTTTCTTCCATCCTCTAATAACGCGTCGTTTAATTAGACGGAAAGGACGCAATGGGGAAACGACAAAGAATTTTTAATGTCCTGCATAGCCATGTCAGTTGGATTGGGCAACATATGGAGATTTCCGTTTACCGCATACGAGAATGGGGGAGGCGCATTTCTCATACCCTACATAATAATCCTCATTGTCATTGGAAAGCCATTTTACTTGTTGGAGATGATTTTGGGCCAATTTTCAAGTCGATCCGCCATCAAAATCTGGGAGATATCGCCGGCCTTCAAAGGTTAATGTCGTAAAAAAAAACAATTGGACCTTTAAATTGAATTCCTTTATGATCGATCTAATCGACATTTGGACGATGTATTTTCTTTCCTTTCTTATCTCTCTCTCTCTCTCTCTCTCTTTCTCTTTTTTTTTCTTTTCCTTTCTTTCATTTATTTATATCACAGGCATAGGAATTGCCCAGTTTCTAACATTATTGGCATTAACGTCATACTATTGTTCCTTGATGGCACTGACCTTGTTCTATCTGGTCGCCAGTTTTCAATCTGAATTACCATGGGGTAAATGTAAAAAGGAATGGGGCGATTATTGTGTGAATTCGTCGAAGGGAAACGATACCGAATTGACGTCGAACGGTACGAGCCTGTCAAACGTGACTTATCTCAGTTCGGCCGAATTATATTTTTAGTGAGTATTATGTAATTAAAGCGATTTACATAACCCGACGATATATACGAATTCGATGATCCGTAAAAAAAAAAAAAAAAAAAAAAAAAAGAAAACAAAAAAAAAAACAAATATGTCCACGGTTAGCAAGGAGGTATTACGCGAAAAGGAGAACATCGACGACGGAATTGGATTGCCCGATTGGCGTTTAACAATTTGCCTGTTCATCAGCTGGCTTTGTATATTCGTTATCGTCGTACGGGGAATTAAAAGTTCCGGCAAGGCCGCTTACTTCACAGCTATATTCCCATACGTTGTTATTCTAATACTCTTCGTCAGAGCCGTCACATTGAATGGCTCGGGCAATGGTATACTTTATTTTATTACTCCCGATTGGGATAAATTATGGACGTCGAGTATATGGTACAACGCGGTCGCACAATGTTTCTTCTCATTGACCGTCTGTTTTGGAGCTGTTGTAATGTTTGCATCTCACAACAGGATCGATCATAACATTTATAGGTCAGTATCGTTTAACATTTAATGTTCATTCTTACTTCTTCTCTTTTTTTTATAAGAGCGATCCCATCGTGTTTCGTGAATCGTATGATATCGGTAATGATCTATCGTTTAATATTGATCGATCGAATTATCGTTTATCCTTTCTTACTTTGTCGATTACTATCATGAACGTTACATCGTACGATCGTTGATGATTAATTAATTTAGAGATTATCGAAGGACACCGCGATGAATATTATATTTTATTAGGACGATCCGAAGAATCATATTATGAAATTTATTCGATTATAAATTAATTATTTTTTAGGGATGCAATGATAGTCACGACGTTGGATACATTTACCAGTTTCTTAGCAGGCTGTACGATATTTGGTATTCTCGGTAATCTAAGCTACGAATTAGATGCCAATGATATCGGGAAGGTAGTACGCGGTGGAACAGGATTGGCGTTCATTTCTTATCCGGAAACAATCGTCAAGTTCGATTTTCTTCCACAATTCTTCGCCGTTGTCTTCTTCGTAATGATTTTCGTACTTGGAATTGGTAGCGAGGTTGGACTTACCTCGAGCATCATATCGATCATCAATGATCAATTTCCACAATGGAAACAGTGGCACATTGCGGCCGGTACATGCCTCTTCGAGTTTCTTATTGGATTACTCTACGTCACTCCGGTAATGTCATGAAAAAAAAAAAAAAAAAATCAAAATTATTGGTGTTCGAATCTTTCATTTTTTTTTTTTTTATTAACTTTTTTTTACGAGTCTGTATCTCACCCGACGATATAGCAAACGAAAAGATCTTGAATTCGAAGGACTCTTCGATTCCATTGATTTTTACCCTTTTTATTTGTTTTTTTTTTTTTGTTTCATTTTATTTTGTTGTTTAATTAGGGCGGACAATACATGGTAACCTTCATAGATTATTATGCCACGTCGTTTCTCGCATTTGTACCAGCCATATTTGAAATGATCGCCGTGTCTTGGTTTTACGGTAAGCGTTTTATTATAAATCATTTGTATCATTGCATTCTCGTTTAAACGATATTATGAATGATGATCGTTTTACGCGAGTAACTTTTCGTAGGAATAAATAATTTTCTCGACGACATCGAATTTATGCTGAATCGAAGATTGTCGTTTTTTTGGAAAGTCTGTTGGACATTCTTAACTCCTGCGATAATCGCAGTTATATTTATTTACAATATGATTAATTTGGAATTGTTAACTTACAATGGTTCAAATTATCCTGATGTAGCTTATGGTAAATATTTAATATATATATGTATGTATATTATTTTTAATATTGTTATTAATGACTGACGATTGTTTTTTTTTTACGTTATTATTTAATTACTGATATTGTTTAACTTGGTTAATCATTAATATTATTCGATATAACCGTGTTTATATTTTTTAGTTGCTGGTTGGATTCTCTTTTCTATTGCCGTTTTACAAATACCTTTATGGATATTAATCGCCATATTTAAAAAGAGACATTTACCTTTTCTTGAGGTTAGACACGATTATGTATATTTTAATTATTTTACGACATATGTATAATTTTTATTTTGTATATATACATATATATATATATATATATATATATATATTTTTTTTTTCTTTTCTTTTGAAGATGATCTCCCAACCATTTCGACCTTCAAAATATTGGTGTCCAATGAACGACGAGACGAGAAGAAAATGGTTAGAATTTAAAGAACATCGGCGAAAAATGAAAGAAGACGAAAGGGAAAATGAAAATGAAAATATCTTTTATAAATTATTTAAATCTGTTACCCGTCGATAGTATCGAAATGAGAGGAAAATTTTTTTTTGTTTTCTCTCTCTCTCTCCTCTATCTCTCTCTCTCTCTCTCTATCTCTCTCTCTCTCTCTCTCTCTCCTGTTAATTGTAATATCATGAAATTTCATCTACCTATTTATCGATTAGAATTTAATTCATCGATTTTAATGAGTGTGATAACAATTCTGTTTTTTTTTTCTAGATTTAAGTGTTACTAATAATAAAAAAGAAACGACGTTAATTTCCAATTGATTTTACAATACGTACGTGAAGTGTGTATTTTTAATTTGGGCTTAGAATATTAGATTTGTTCGTTGATTCTAACAATAGAAAAAAAATAATAAAATATTTATATTTGCAATGGAACATTAGATTTCGTTATTAGTTCTAACGATATAAAGTAAAATAAAGAATGAAATAAGTATAGCTTCGAGACGTTATCGATTTGCGATTTAGACAATTTTTACAATGGGACACGTTATTCAAAAAATAATTTCAGTTGAAAGAAATGAGACATAATTTAATGCATTTAGGATGTAAAACGGAACAAATGTATAATTAAATAAACGATTTTATTTAATTATATTTCGTCAATAATCAATATACAATAACTGAACTATCAACGATCGAAATACGATAAAATACAAATAAAATACAAATTGGAATCGATATAATTGTTATAAACAAAAGCAAAACATTTCATAGTTGAGAAACGAATTTCTATTTCTATTTTCTTTTCTCTTTTTTCTTTTTTAATGTATAATCAATAATTTTTCCACTTTCTTTTAATAATTTTTTTTACTTCTTTTTTTTTTCCCCATCATCTTATCTTCCTAAAATATTTAATCGAAAATGAAAAAGTGTATGAGAAAAGCCTGCTGGTGAGATAAGGAACCATCTCTAATCTTACATATACATATATATATATATATATATATATATATATATATATATATATATATACATATACACACATACACATATATATATAAAATATATATACATCAATTTCAATAAAAAAAAAAAAAATGAAGAATGTACACATTAGGTACACATAATCTACTATATAGCCTTTCAGAAGATTTATCGATCATAAGGAAATGACATCGATTGGACATATTGATAAAGTCATATGATTATCTCGGTTTTATATATAGTAGGATCTTCGAGACTTAAACATCAATTTAACAGCTTTCCTCTTTTCCTCGTTCCCTTTATATTACTCACAGAAACGTCTATATCGACAAATACTTATCATCTCTTTATCGTTATAGTTACAGATAATATTTTGTAAGTTATATAAAAGCGTTTTGTTATCAATATTTCATCGTAACATTTCCACTGGAGTATCTTATTCGCGCGCGGACGACATCCGTACGGGAACGTTTTAATTTTTGAAAAAACAAAAAAAAAAAAAAAGAAAAAGAAAGAAAACATCGCACCTAACTTCTTTATTTTTAAGGTTTTTCTCGGTTGGTTGGTTTAAAAAAAAAAAAAAAAAAAAAAAAAAACAAAAACAAAAGAAATGTCAAAAAACACGGTGAGTTATGACGAAACATTAAAAATGTTTGACGTAATATAAAATTATTTCTGATAGAGGGGACAAATTTGTAGCTTATCGAATATAAAGTCGTGCGCTTCCTCGTTTTAATCCCGCGTTGTAAGTCATCGAATAACGACGTCATCGTGCGAAATCTCTTCTCTCTCTCTCTCTCTTTTTTTTTTTTTGTTTTCCTTTGCTTTTTCTTTTTTTCTCTCTCTCTTTTTTTTCTTTCAAACGAACACGCACGATAAGTATTCGCATCCGAAGAGAGAATTGTATAGCAATAAATTTTACGATCGTCGATAAACAGTGTTCCAACGGTTGGATTTTATTGTCGGAAAGTTATTCGTGATATTCTCGTTAACGTGTTCCACGTACTCGATGATTGTCGAGTCAACGAAATAGTAATGTAATCAGAGAGAGAGAGAGAGAGAGAGAGAGAGAGAGAGAGAGAGAGAAAGTGGAAGAATTTTACTTTTTATAATTTAAATATTAATGATATTATTTTTTCTTTTCTTTTGTTTTGTTTTTGTTTACAAGCAAATTATATCAAAGGTAAAGTTTTCCAAAGTAGATTGCAATTAATTGTATCGAAAATAATTATAAATTATAGATAATCATATCGCGCGCGATGTTCGAACAAATTTCGATTATTTGAATATAAATGACAATGATGATTCCATTTTATATATTTTTCTTATCGTGGTTATCGTCCTGATCACATTTTCTTGTCTCTCTTTTATTTATTTTTTTCTTTTCCAGAAATATGAAAACCACGAAACGAGCTACGACAATCCATCGTTCGAAATTAACAACGAGAGAAACCTTCGAAGATCTAGTAACGACCGATACGAGTCTAAAGTATCGGAGGATTTAGAAAAATCACAGGAAATGGGATCTCAAGGATCTTGGAACAATAGTATTGAATTTTTAATGTCGTGCATAGCTATGTCCGTCGGTTTTGGTAATATCTGGAGATTTCCATTCACTGCTTATAAAAATGGCGGCGGTGCATTTCTAATACCATACGTTATCCTGCTCTTTCTTGTCGGCAAACCATTTTACTTTTTGGAAATGATAATGGGACAATTTTCTGGACGTTCCTCGATTCGCGTTTGGAATGTTTCGCCTGCCTTTGTTGGTATCTAATCATTATTTATTTATTTATTTATTTCTTTCTTTTTGATTAATATTTCAATTTTTATTAATTATTTTTTTTTATAATATATATATATATATACATATATATTTTATATATTATTTTAATAATTCGACTTATATTACAATTTATTTAATATTGAAGAACAATTAATAAACATTATTAACGATATATTGTATGTTAAGGCGTTGGCTGGGCTCAGTTCTCTTCGACGATCGTCTTAGCGACTTATTATAGTTCGTTAATGGCACTAACTCTATACTATTTGGTCGCATCATTTTCGATCGAATTACCTTGGGCAAAGTGTCTCGAAGAATGGGGAGCTTACTGTATAGATTCGTCCAGCAAAAAAACATATAACACGATGACCAATGACACGTCATTTTTAAAGGGAAATTACTCCTTAAATAAGCTCGATTATACCGCGGACAATCCGGTTTATCGAAGCTCTGCTGAACTTTACTTTTTGTGAGTACTTCTTCTTTTTTTATCTTTTTGTATATTCTAATTAACCGTATCGAAGAAATATTTTTAAGCGATTATTTAATGATTACTTTAACAAAACGTTACTACCAATGAATCTTAATGACGATTAATTTAACAAAATCTTATTTTTATGAAAATCTCTTTAACCAAAAGATCGTAATAACTAATTTTATTAAAAAAAAATAATAAAGAAAGAAAATAAATGAAAGAATCATTTTTGATGATAGAAACACGGTATTACACGAGAAGGACAACATCGATGACGGAATCGGTTTACCAGATTGGAAGTTAACGCTTTGCCTGTTTGGATGTTGGGCCTCAGTTTTCATGGTCATTTTTCAAGGTGCTAAAAGTACAGGAAGGGCGTCATATTTTCTAGCGATCTTTCCTTACGTAATATTAATAGCTTTGCTTGTACGTGCCGTAACATTGAACGGTGCTGTCAATGGCATATTATTCTTTATTACACCACAATGGGATATGCTGTTGAAATCTGAAGTGTGGTACGCCGCGGTAACCCAATGTTTCTTCTCTTTGTCCGTATGTTTCGGTGCAATCGTCACTTACTCGACCAACAACGAATTCAAACACAACATTTACAGGTACGTCGACATTCACGTAATCTTTCCCATACAATCGGATTTGCGTCGATAATTCAACGATATCGTGATTTTCGACGTATAACCTGTCGAAATATTATCGAGACATTAATTTTCGTTTGGCTTATTATTGACGAAGAAAACATCGGATAAACGATCGCGAGAGCGCGCCGAATGGGTTGTTGGAAAAATTATTTAAAAAAAAAAAAAAAAAAAAAAAAGAAAAAAAAACGACTAAACGACCGAATACAATTTTTGTTTTTTTTTTTCGACAACAATCAAACATTTGTTTTCCTCGCAAGAACAGAGATGCAATGATCATTACGACATTGGACACGATCACTAGCATGATCGCCGGCTGTGCTATCTTCGGAATCCTCGGCAATCTTGCCTACGAAATGGATATAAAGGACATAGGCGCAGTTGTGAAAGATGGCACCGGTCTAGCGTTCATTTCCTATCCCGATGCTATCGCTAAGTTCGAAGTTCTACCTCAGGTAAATTATTAGAAGTTTCGAGTTATTTTCGAAATTTATAATTATTACGTCGTCGTTCCAGTTATTTTCCATTCTCTTCTTCGTCATGATGTTCGTTCTTGGAATTGGCAGTTCGGTGGGTATGACAACGAGCCTTCACGTGATACTGAATGAACAATTTCCGAATCTGAAAACATGGCAAATTGTTTTGCCATTGTGTACGCTTGGATTTTTAATTGGAATAACATACGTTACACCGGTATAAATCGTTTTTTTTCCTCTTGATCTTATCGAGAGAGAGAGAGAGAGAGATCTCGATCAATTTTTCTTTTTTTTTTTTTTTTTTTTCTTTTTATTTCTTTCGACAACGGTTTCTTCTATCTTCAGGGTGGACAATGGGTTCTTGTTTTGGCTGATTATTATGGCACTTCCTTCGTCGTTTTCATTTTAGCGACTTTCGAGATGATCGGTATCATTCATGTATATGGTGAGTCTAAAGATAACATTGTATCTAATTAATTGTAAGATAAGAATTGAAATAGTGTAATAAGAAATAACGAAATATCTTAATATAACTTTCGATTGAATGAAATGTTATATTTGATTAATTGATTAATCAAAATAATGTGTTAACGCAGGATTTGAAAATTTTCTCGACGACATAGAATTCATGTTGGGCATGAGGGCAAGCGTGTTTTGGAAAATTTGTTGGTACATAATAACGCCCGTTATATTGATCATCATTTTCATCTACACCGTTGCTAATCTATCGCCTTTGGTTTACGCTGGGAAAACCTTTCCAACGGCCGCCCATGCCGCCGGTGTAATAATACTTTGCATTGGCATACTACAAATACCAATTTGGATGACGTTGGCTATAATTAAGAACAGACATTTGCCATTAAAAGAGGTATACTATTGATTGTTCTTTCTTTTTTTGTTTTTTTTTTTTTTTTTTTTTTTTTTGATTTGACCGAAAGGAAAAATTCTTGAATGATAATCTTTATGACGGTATGATTTTGAAAGACAATAAATAATTAAAAATAGATTGAATTTGTAATAAAGATGCGATAAGATTAAAAAACAGTAAATAATTAAAAATAGGTGGAATTTATAATAAGGATGAGATAAGATTACGTTGAACACTTATCGACTGTCATATTGGAAACAAATTTATCTGTGCATATATATATATATGTATATATACACATAAACCCATATATATATATATATATATATATATATATATATATATATATTCTATTTTTGAAGTGTTATGTCATTTTATCATTTCAATCGTGTTACTTCGTATTAAAAATTTGTAATGTATATTAATAAGTTTATATATTAACTTAAATATACTACTTACAATTACATTTACAATTGGTACATATACTGTAGTAAAATTGTACAATAGTATGAGTAATTTTTTTATTATTTTTTTAATTATAAAAATAAAGTAGTTCTTGTTGCTTTAATATTTATTTAGTACAATACATATAATAATATGATATAATAGAATTTAATATAATTATATTGTATCATATACAATATTATACTTAATAAAATTGCATTGTAGTAAATCATAATTGTACAGTACATAAAAGAGGTTATTTAAGATTTATTATTATATTGGATAATAATAATACTATACGAATACTAACGATAAGTAATACTTTCAAATAATACAATTTTTTTTTTCTAGACACAAAAAAAGATTTACCAATATCCTATTGCTAATTACTAATTAGTTTTCTAATTGGTTTTACTAATTACTATTTTATTTTACTATTTTAATAATTATCATTACTAATTACTTTTCCATCGCTATCCATTAACAATATCTATATTTACAATTTAATTAAACTATGTTTCTTATCTTTTTTTTCTTTACAGATGATTACAAAAGCTTTCCAACCAACGTCCCAATGGGGACCGAAAGAAATAAATTATCGAAGAGAATGGTTGACGTTCAAAGAGGCGAAAATGAAGATTAGAAATATGAGAAAACAATCAAGATTGTTGCAAACACTTCGAATCGTTTTCGGTATGAAACCGAAGTAGACATTGTTTTGGTAAAATAAAAGAAAAAAAAAAAAAGAAAGAAAGATCTACGCCATTATTTCAAATAAATTAAAATGACGAGACTGAAAAGATTAAAATTTGAACGACCAAGAACCATTTGTTCTGCGATAAAAACGATTAAAAAAAAAAAAAAAATAAAATAAATAAAATAAACGCATAAAAAATTGTACATATATTCAAGTATAACTCGAAGACCGTATAATAATTAATGCATATATATATATACATATATATATAAATTTCGATATTGTATATAATAAATAAATGGCTAATAGAAAATCTATCACAAATATTACAATAGCTATAATGGAAAAAGTTAATGAACAATTAATATCATTTTTTACATGGAAAGAAAACCATTACTCTGCGATCAAATACTGCCAGTCGTATTTTTGATTTAAATAAAAATGTTATATTGTACATGCGAATGATAAAAATTGTTCTTTTCTTCTTTTCCTTTACTGTTTTTTTTTGTTTGTTTTTTCTTTCCGTTCATCTCCTACCGAACAAAAATCGAATTAATTTCGATCGTCCAATATTACAATTCCTCTTCATTTCTTTGAAATCTTTCCATTCTTTATATTTTTTCTTATTTTTTGGGCCCCAACTATCCTCTGACAAGAATGCCTACAAAATTACAATAATTACATCACCTCATTAGAAATATAGTGATTTAAATATCCCGAACGCTTGGGTTAATCAATGAAAATTTCTAACGATTGCACGTAAATATTATGGAAAACAAAACAAAAAAAGAAACAAAAAAAATTTTAAGGAACAAAAAGAGAAAGAAAAACAAATTTACTCACGGCAAACATTGACGTATTTTTATTTTTTATGATTCCAATGATCATCCATATAGGAAGTTGCGCCGAGCCAAAAATCAGAAGTATCCAACCAGCAGCTGAAAATTAAAGAAAGAAACAAGAATCCCCAACCGTTTCAACAAAAGAGAAAAGAGAGACGAAACGAAGCGCTATGTCATAATTTTAATTTTCTTTTTTTTTTCTTTTGTTTTTGTTTCTTCTAAAAATTCCAAAAATTTTTCAACGAAATAGATGAATAAACGTACCGTACGCAGCATCGGGATAATACTCATCGTTATAGGTCAACGGCGTCATACTAATAAGAAAGTATATTAGGATGACGAGCAAAGATATTGGCGTCAAAATGCCCCAACAAAATCTCCAATAAAATGATGGCCTGGTACCGCACATAAATTCAATGTCGTCGATGAAATTGTCGATACCTGAAAGAGCGTATTTCACGTATGTAGAAAGGAAGGGAAAACGACGAAACCCCTCTCCCCTCGCCCCTCACCCTTTCCTCCCACACCCCTTTAAAAATTCATTGTTCCCGTAATCACGACGATAACAACGACAACGATATCCGTATAAGGACACGATAATACAATAACAATAAAACATAATTTTATACCGTATATCCATGATATCGCAATTACTTCGAACGACGCAAGTATCACTATGATAAACGTTCCGCAAAAATAATCGATCAAGTTGAGAATATATTGTCCACCCTGTAGATGAAAAATAAATACGATAGATGCATCCTGTATCGGGCCAAAGAATACGTTTGTACATGTGTGTTCAATCGAGTCGAGTCGAAAGGTTAAAAAAAAATAAAAAAGAAGTTCCTAGATCGGTAATTAAAAGAGGATCGATTATCGATCCTTCCTCGTTACTCGTCGATCCAATTCTTTCCTCGTGGATAGATAGTAATTTTAAAATCGATTTTTAATATTGCTTAGGAACTCTTTTTTTTGTTTTTGTCTTTCGATCCGACCGTTATTACATCGATAACGTATGGAAATAAATTGAATGATCTATTTCAGATCTATGATAGACGCGTCACTTACCGGGGTACAATAAACGATGCCAACAAGAAAGCTTACGAAACAGAAGCAAGCCGATATCTTCCATTGACTGATATGAGGAAATTGATCCTTGATAATACTGATGATCACGCTACTAAAGGCAACTATCGTACCGATGCCTAAGACAAATAACATTAGAAAGAAAAGTACGGAGAATAATTGTTGGGCTGCCGTGAACTTGGCTAATGCTTCGGGATACGAGATAAATGCCAAACCAGTTCCAGCTCTTACTACCTTACTGACATCATCGCTACCGATTTCGTAAGCTAGATTGCCCAATATACCAAATATTGTGGTACCGGCCATTAAACTGGTACAGAGATCCATTGTGGTTACTATCATGCAATCCCTGTCGACAATATAATTGATGTATTTAAAATATTCCAATGTTTTCATTTGTACCCATCGATCGATCTTTCACGATTTAATTGAGAACAGATATCGCGGTGTTATTTTTTTTGATCTTGTATATTAATTTGATCGACGAAATAAATGCATACGTATATATATATATACATAAAATTATTATTATTAATAAAATCAATATAAATATATATATAACATAATATTATAATTTTAAATAAATATTATATTATGTAATAATTTATATAATAATAATAATAATAATAATAATATAGATCGATGGATCGACAGACGTATGGATAGGCACAAACGCGTACGCTTATAACGTCTATCGTTATATGTAATATAAATCTACGAAGGGTATATATTATTTAGATGCACAATAGTTTACGTAATACTTAGAAAGATATAGATCGTTGGAGTTACGAGTAAATAAAAATGATTATAGTAATTTAACCTACCTCGATACGTTATGATCGAAGTTATTATAAGACGAATACATGGTGACGGCACCGAAACAAACGCCAAGGGAAAAAAATGATTGTGTAACGGCCGCATACCAGACCGATGGATCAAAGATCTTATTCCAGGTTGGTTCGAATAAAAAGATAATACCGTTAATGGCACCATTCAAGGTTACGCCTCTTATCAACAGGCAAATCATAATGATGTAAGGAAAGAGAGCTAAAAAGTAAGAGACCTTCCCGCTACTTTTTACACCTTTCGATATCACGCCATAAACCAATAACCAGCTTGCCAACAATGACAATACTAATTTCCACGATGGCGTCCCTAAGCCGTTGTCTATGTTGGTTTCGTTCAGTACAACTTTCCTGAAGAAAAATAAATATATTAACGTATACGCCTCTCAATTTTATGCATATATAACAATGAAAAAATATGATTACGTGACGCACGGTACTATCGTAAATATAAATATCAAATAAAATAACCTGAAGTATAACTCGGCCGAGCTACTTTTATTCTCGTTGCTCGTTTGATTCGACGTCGAAGTACTGTCGAAACAAATGTCACCCCAATCGTCCCAACAATAAGACCATGGTAGTACGGATTGAAAACTCGCTATCATGTAATAAACTATCAACGCCATTAGAGCTGAATAATACGTGACTACTCCAAATACCGACACAGTAACACCATAACCAATACCTACGATGAATTAAAGATTTATTTTAAAAATAAATAAATAAATAAATAAATCGAAAGGCTAATTAATTGACTAATTCGATTTTAGTTATTTTATATCGCGTTTAATGTTATTTGATTAAATTATTGTATCTTAATGACCTTTGAAAGCAGGTGACAACGACCAAATATCGATACAGGAACGGCTACTGAACTGTCCCAAAATCATTTCCATGTAATAAAGTGGCTTCCCTATTATAAATAGTACTATTATATAGGGTATTAGAAAGGCCCCGCCACCATTTTCGTATGCCGTATATGGGAACCTCCAAATATTTCCAAGGCCGACGGAAAAAGCCACGCAGGACATTAAAAATTCTAATTCGCTTCCCCATTGGGCTCTCTCTTTTTCCGTTTGATCAGACACCAAGACGGTCGTTGAGGCCTACGTCGGTGCATATGTTCGTTTTTTTTTTTTAATTAAATTTCGCGTCATTAAATGATCGTCAATAAAAAAAAAAAAAAATATTCAATATTGACGACAGATAAGTGTGTTTTTATATGCACAAATGTATAATGAACGGAACGGAGGTCAAAAGTTTTTTAGATTACGCCTTTTTGCGAAACTTTTTGAACCGATCGTAAAGTCACAAATCTCAAATGTCCTTTTTTTCTTTTTCATACGGACGGCTGATATTCGAACATCGCGTAAAAAAAAAAAAAAAACTTTTGGCCCGTTCCTTGTATCATATTAAATTATTATACGACGATAAACACATTTTGTATTTTGATCTAAATGATACACGTCCTATATGATATATTTCATTTGTATTAATTAGACGATTCTTTTACTTCGGACTTACCCCAATATCGTGATTATTTCTATTGTCTGATACAACAGACAGAGTGTAAATACCGGGTGTCCCTTCGTTATCGATCCCATTGCTCTATCAAAAATATATTTATTTATTCAATTATTTATCGATTTATCTCCCTTCTTCCTCCGTTTTCATATTTCGCGTATATCGAAACGTATTGTACATAGATATCTGTGCGTGTGTATGAAAAATTTGAAAAATATAAATTTTGCAAATCGTTAATAATCGGCAATTTTAACGATGTTTCGAAAAAAAAAAAGAAAAATTATTCAAATCAAATGCTAATTATTCTAATCTCATCACTTAAATTATATAACTATAGTCGATTATATAATTAATCACACAGAATATCTTTTCTTCGTTTGATCACATTACATTTTACATTCCGATAAAAATGCAAAATCAAATGGAACAATTATTAACATAATTTATTATCGTACGGCTTAGAACTGATCTTATTCGTTGTAATTGTCATTGTTGAATTATCTTTAAGATTAATAACGTTTTCAGATAATAATACTAGCGAGAAAACAATTCGTAGGCTTGATGCGAATTATAACTTAGCTTTACAAATATTTACGTCATATTGAAGATAACGTGGATTACTATACAAAAAAAAAACTTGTGCATTTTCCCTTTCGAAGAGGGGGAAAAATAAAAAATAGATAATATTGCGAAATTAAAAATAAATTAAAAAAAATAATAATAATAATAATAATGACAAACTTTGCTATACCAAAAAATCGAAGAAATACAACCGACGATCTTAGTATTAGAAGAAACGTAGAAGTAAACATTAAAATGATAAACTATCGCCTCAATTTTTGTCGTAGCAACACATTCACGATAAATAATACTCTTCTAACAAACAAATAACTCTTGCAGTTCGCTCTCGATTAAAAAAAAAAAAGAAGGTTATCTAATCTAAAGGATAATTCATCAATGCCTCTTCAAATTTCGAAAAATTTCAAAAAATTTCAATTTCGAAAATGTCCAAAATAAATTAAGTAATAATTAAGTATATATTGTTTGACGAACCTTTGGCTTAGAATGTCGCATATTTTCTTTCTTTTTCTTTTCTTTTATTTTTTTTTTTTTTTTCTTGATCGTATCAATACCGTCGATACGTACAAGATCCTTTACGTATGTATATAATAACGAACACAAATACACGCAAACATGGATGCACTATATACTTTTCTCGTTACACGAGGACATATAAACACGTCTTGGCAAGTTGACGGAACTAGAGAGACTGCTTGGTAAATCTCTTTCAGTAGGTATATTCGCTTACATTTTAAAAAGTGACTGCTACCTCCTTTGTCTGTATTTATCAATATCTATTAGACTCATACTAATGATGTTTATAACACACATACACACACACACAAAGAGAGAGAGAGAGAGAGAGAGAGAGGCAGAGGTTAGCGCGTGTCCGTACGTACACGTACATATACATATATATATGCATGTATGTGTTGTGTGTGTGTGTGTGCTGGATTTGTGTATTGTGTGTACGTGTGTACGTACACATTTTTATGCGCGTGCTATACGTGTGCACGTGTAAAGTATATCGAAAAATTATCCTTCATTTGTATTATACTTTCTTCCACGAGATCATGTGACCTCAATAAATTAACAATTTTTGCCTGACGAATTACGAGCATTATATTAAAATTTGTCGAAATTTTTCATAACGTCAGTTTGAAATGAAAAAGTGATGTTGAATTTTTTTTGCTTTTTTTTCTTTTTTTTTTTCTTTTCGTTTTAACAAATTCTATTCGTGGCTCGATAACGTCGCGCGGAAAAATCAACACCTCGAAATTATTCTTATCGTTCGATTTCTTTTTTTTTCTTTTGTTAAATCGAAACGCAAACATTAAAATTATATATATATATATATATATATATATATATATATATAATGTTTTTTGTTTGCACGATTTCGACCGTAAAAAAGAAATATGTTAACAACTTCGACGCATTTTTTCTCAAAGATGATATCATCAATGAAGATTTCTCAATGATGATTTCTCTTTTCTCAATGACATGCGCACAATTTTTATTCGAAAAAGTTGACCGATCGGTTATTTAATATTTTCGTAATATCAAAATTGATTTCGATAAATCAACATTTCCAAATGTCAAATTTGTACAATTACAAAAATTGAAAGAAAAAATTTGTTTGTCTAGTCGATCATTATCATCCCAAAAAAAGTTTCCTATTTATTCGACCTGTTGCTTCTTTTCTTCTTCATTGACTTTTATTTATATATATATATGTATGTATGTATATATGTATTTATGTATGTATATATATTTTTTTTTCCAAACCACATGACATGATGAAATAATCGTATCAAATGTTTCGTATTTCGAGAGCCGAGCTTAGCAAATAGAATTCAATAATCCTCCTTATTACATTTCACTATTATCTAAGATAAACTATGCAAACACTAATTACGGGAAATATAATTATAGACGATAATGATCCGACAAAAAATTTGTATCGAAATAAATTTTATGCTTTGTAAAATCTGTCGTAAAGATCAGTTGAAATACGCGAGATAATACAAAATATATTTCTCACATTATAATTATCTGATAATAAAAATTTCATAAATTGATATAAAATATTAAAAAAAAAAATAAATAAATAAATAAAGATGAAATAGAGAAAAATTTATTCAAGTGTTTCTTACCTTTTTTCTTTTTTTTTTCTTATTATATTCCGATTGTCGAACATTTTCCAATTTATTTGAAAAAATTTTATAAGAAATTAATAATTTCATAATTATTGAACGTTGTTTTCCGAATTTATTTATTTATTATTTCAATGAAAAATTTTCGAAACGAAAAGAAAAAGAATAATGTTAATAATTAAACAATTAAAAATTGTAAAATTTATTTATGAAAATGTAAGAACATATGATTAAACTTATATAAAGACTATTAAAAGGAAATCACTTGTATAGTCAATTGTAGAATCACATGTATGTACAATCGCTTGTCTTTTGTATTCGACTGGATTTGAATGGAATAATAATAATCCGTCCTCATTATTTAAAATGACATATATAAAACTCAATATGAGCAAAACATTGTAACGAATCGTCCGACTATTTACATCTTACGTCATACATATCCATACACATATTAACCTAATTCATATACGTATTATTTGAAATATTTTTCGATTAGACCTTTCGAAGGTAGAAACTTTTTTTCACAAATAAAATCTTTCCACTTCATTCTCGTCGCAGGATCATTTGGTCCCCACTTGTTTTCCGATGGTCTCAAAGCTGCCTTCAACGTCTAAAATTAATTAGAATACGTTACGAAATTTCATCGATTTTATATAACTATAGATTCTTATTTTCATACTTACGTCACTAATCGACGATGACATATTTTGAATTAATACGTAAACAAACCATACTGCTATTAGACCGATACCAATGAATACTAGGAACCATCCGATACCTAAGACGATTTATTTAAATGAAATCATTTCAATTAATTCTAGTCTCTCCATTAAAAAATAATTATAGTCGTACGAACCGTAAGCATAATTTGGAAATTTTAATCCGTCGTAAGTTGGTGGCTGATATGAAACGATCGTATAAATTAATATAACTATCATCAATACTGGAGTTATTATTGACCAACACATTCGCCAATAAAATGTTGGCTTTGTTCCTAACATAAATTCAATGTCGTTTAAAAAATTTGATAAACCGTAGATCCAAAAGATCGTGACCATTTCAAGTACACCGATGATAATTGCGACGAATGTACCACCATAATAATCGACCAAAGTAATCAACCACTGTCCACCCTAAATAAATAAATATTCATAATTTAATTATATATATATATATATTATATATATATATATTATAAAAATAAATTTAAATACCGGAGTGATGTATAGAAGGCCAATAAAGTATCCAACGATACTGATAATTAAAACCAAAATCCATTGGCGTACTTTCGGGAAATGATCGTTGAGTATACAAAATATGGCGCCGCATAGGGCAACGGCACTTCCTGTGCCAAGTACAAACATCATGATGAAGAAAAAGAATGAAAAAATTTGTGGTACAACGTTGAATCTGGCCAAGGCTTCTGGGTAAGAGATAAATGCCAGACCAGTTCCACCTCTTACTACTTTCGATATGTCATTAGCGCCCATTTCGTGGGCTAAGTTCCCAAGAATACCAAAAATCGTACAGCCAGCTATTAGACTGGTAAATGTGTCTAATGTTGTTACTATCATCACGTCCCTTTCACAATAAAAAGATTCATTTATATAACTCACAAAAACACACACACACATATATGTATATAAATAAATACAGGATGTCTCTGTTGTGAAACATCTTTTAGAGATAATAAAACTAATGTTGTAATATGTAATTACCTGTTAACGCTATGGCCAAAAGTATTGTACGAGGAATAAGTCAATATTGGTCCAAAGCAAACGGACAAGGAGAAGAAACATTGAGTTATCGCCGAGTACCAAACATTCGGATTCCACAGCATATCCCATTTTGGCGTAACGAAAAATAAAATCCCATCTATGGCGCCGTCGAGGGTGACCGCTCTAATCAATAACACTATCATCACCACGTAAGGGAAAATTGCTAAAAAGTATACAGCTTTTCCTGTACTCTTAACACCGCGACAAAGAACGCCGAATATGCAAAGCCAACTGACGAATAAACATATCGCAAGTTCCCATGATGGCGTCCCTATGCCATTTTCAATGCTGTCGTATTCTTTTAGAACGATTTTTCTAAAAATTAAAAAAATTAAAAAGAAAAAAGAAAGTAAGGTTTAACTACGTAAAAAAAAAAAAAAAAGAATTCACTTGTTAAGCGAACGATTAAATTTATCGATTGGATTAAGTCAAATATATGTATGTATGTATGTATGTATGTTTGTTCACCTGAAATATAATTCCGCTGAACTTTGAACCGCAATGGTATCATTGATCGACGACGTACCGTTAGATATCGCATCGAAACATTGTCCTTGCCATTCTTCACGGCAATACGACCAAGGTAATACCGATTGGAAACTTGCTACCAAGTAATAAATAGTCAAGGCCATCAAGCTAGAATAATACGACACTACGGCGAACGCAGCGAAAGCTTGCCCGTATCCTAATCCTAAAAGTATATATACATACATATATATATATCGATTTTATTATTGCATCGATATTCCAATATGAAATCGAATATCGTGATTTTTAGAATGTACGAAGAAATCAATTATTTTTTATTAGAATCGAACGATATTTATGATATTATTATTTATCGGAATTAAACGTTCATCGTATTGATCGAGATGAAGAAATTAAAAAAAAAAAAAAAAAAAGAGCATGATTTCGAATTGATTATTATTATTAATTTGTAAAAAAAAAAAAGAAAAGAAAAAAACATTTTATCGTCTATACTGTGCGACGATCGAGGATCGCGATTATGAATTGGATATGATTAAGTTAAATTGAATGTAATTAAATCGTAATTGATGTTTTTCGATTAATTTATTATCGATCGGTATTAATATTTTGATCGAGCTGAAATGAAGGATAAGCTAAGAATTGTGATATTTTTGTTTGTTTTTTTTTTTTTTTTTCTTTTTAGAATCAACAAAAGAACCTTTCATGGCTGGTACCATCTCCCATGTCTTCGCACAAGATTTGTTCGTGAACTGACCCAACAATCCTTCCAAATAATAAAACGGTTTGCCAATGAAAAATAATACGATAATGTATGGTATCAAAAATGCACCGCCGCCGTTCTCATACGCAGTGAATGGAAATCTCCAAACGTTTCCAAGGCCAACCGACGTGGCTATGCAAGCCATTAAAAAATCTAATCCACCGCCCCATGCTTCTCTTTGGATCTCGATCTAAAAAAAAAAGAAAAAAAAAAAAAGAAAAAAATAGATAACAGGAAAAGAAAAATATAATGCACCGTTAATATAATAAAATAAGAAAGTGAATCGAATCGATGTTGTTAAAAAAGGACACACGTTCTTTTATATAATAAGTATAATAATTAGTAATTAATAATTAGTATAATAATAATTATTATTATAATTATAATTGTAATTGTAATTATAATTATAATTATAATACCGTTATAACATATTCTATATTTTTGAAAAGAGATCGCAATTTTTGTTGTCGACAAAATTTTGTAAAAATATTTCCGAGAAATTTAACGTATATTTACCGCATTAGGAATGTCAATGGCGTTCTTTTCGAGATCATTGGAACGATCGTCAATCTTCCGATTAGTAACACTACTTTTTCTATCCTTCAATTCGATACTCTCCAATTGAAAACCCTTATTGACGAAACCGCTTGTATTCTAAAGAAAAAAAAAAAAACGAAAGAAAAAAAATATTCCAATATTATAAAAAAAAAAAGAAAATATTTTGGAAACCCATAAAAGTGTGATACGATGTGCGTGTACTTACGTGTACCTCCTCGTCCGACACTAATTTTCCCATCTCGATAAATATATATGTATATATATATATTTTTTTTTTTTTTTTTTAATTTATCTAAACACTACAAATATATATACATATACATATACATATGGTATTCTTCTCGGGTGTTCTCATCGTTTCAAATTTGACAACAATGAATTTTCTAACAATTACGATTCATCGCATCGATACCCATTTTTATTTTTTTTCTTTTTTTTTTTTCTTTTTTTTTTTCTTTTTTAATTTTTGTTTAGTTTCTCCATTAACACGTACGAATCCACGTGATCGATACGCACTTTAACGCGCTTGAAAATGACTCGAAATGAAAACGTAAAGTTTTAATCGTTTTAATCTCTCTCCCCTCTCTATTTTCTCTCTCTCTTATTTCCACTTGGCTTTATGAAAGAGATAGTTATTACAGTATACAGAATAGATTATATATTATAATCTCTTAGAATATTCAACCTCGTTCTTCTTACTTCGATATTCGCACACGAGGACATCGTGCTCGAGAATGCAGAAACAAATAATTACTGACAGAGTCGTGTCGTTCCTATCTCTTTTATAAGTTTCATGAGTTAAGAAGCTACAATGGAGGATTCACAGAAACGTCATCTCTCTCTCTCTCTCTCTCTTTCTCACTCACTCTCCCTCTCTCTGTCTGTCTCTCTGTCTGTCTATCACTCATTCTTTATTTTTTATTTTCTTTATGACGACAACATTGGAGTATCGAATAATCAAATAATTGCAATTTTCAATAGCACCGATTGAAATCAATTAGGGTGGCAAAAATTTTTTTTTTAACGATAAAAATAAAACGTCCAAATCATTTCTCGTTGACAACAATAACGGCGCTGATTGTTTGTTCGTTTTCTTCCTTTCTTTTTTTGTTTTGTTTGTTTTTTTTTCCTTTTTTTTTTTTTAATCGACGGTTATTTGAATCAATTAATTACTGACAAATAAATCGACGAAACTTACGATCTTTTTATTGTCTAAACAAAATTCGTATAAACGTGTAATTCGCTTAAGTGTATAAATAAAAAATATATATTAAGAATATTTTTAATGACAAATCGTACAGCGAAGCAATTAATTGTAATAACAGGTATAATATTATCATCTAAATAACATATATATATATATATGTTTCGAAATAATAATGATTCATTTGATACATTGTATACGTAAGTAAATAATGTTTTCTCGGTTATTTTTTGATTACTGTATCCTGACAACGTAGCAATTTATGTCTTCGATGAAAATCTTTTTATATAGGGGAACTCTTGTTCGATTATAAATAACTATAATTTTTAAATATATAATTTAGATATATATATATATATAATTTTTGTCTCACACACAAACACACACACACACACACACACATATCCACGCACATATATAAATATACGAATACACATATACATACACGGGAGTACATTTCCAGTTCTTTTTTTTTCTTTATATATTCTTTTTAAATTGCAACGAATGAGGTCAGATTAAAATCGTAAAACAATAAAGGCGTATTTATAAGGCAATGCCAAATAATCCATGATAAAATCTAGAAGTAATGTCTAAAGCCTTACAAAATTGAAAGCATATCAAAACTGCAATAAAATGAATTAAGCTGTTGCCATATAATACGATGATACAGTGAGAAAACTAATTGTTATTAGATAAAATAAAGTCAGATACAGGAAATATCATAAAATATAATATGATATATATATATATATCATATATCATGTATATATTATTTATATATAATAATAATTATTATTATGATAATTTATAGATAATAATAATAATAATAATAATAATAATAATAATAATAATAATAATAATAATAATAATAATATGAACTCTTAACAATATCATTTACTTTTAAATAATAAAAATTAATTAAACGTTATCGATCGAATTTAATCTTATTTTTATATTACATATGTATTTACATACATGTAAGATATGCATATATGTATATTCTCGAATCATCATCGTCATCATCGTAATTCCTCTTCTTTTCTGTCAACGCTACTAAATTTTTGTCATCTATTCTAAACGTGAGATACATTCATATTGCACACGTTATTTTATGAAAAAAAAAAATAAATAAATAAAAATGAAAAAGGAAAAGAAAAATTCCAGGAAATGTCATGTCTGTACGTACAGGGTGTACCAAAAGTCGCAAGGTATCTATATTTCGTTGATACAACGGATGTTTTTTTTTTTAAATGGCACAGAAACGTACTTTTGATGTAAATTTGTATATTTGAATAAAAAAAAAAAAAGAAAACAAAACAGAAGAAACAAAAAAAAATAATGAAAGAACGTTTCAAATCTCATAAATTATTCTCATTATTGTATAAAAATATATTTATAAAAATAAATGGCTTTATATATTTTTGTGACGTTTTAACCAGTTTCTTTCTTTTTTTTTTTTTTTCTTTAATTCCCATTATTTTTCAAAATAGATAGTAACGCTTTTTGAGACAACTGGTATATGTACACGACGTTTTATGTCTGGTAATATAATTCATAAGATTTCTTTTGAAAATCGTCAGAACAATATAATGAGCTTATTAGCGTATTATGACGTCATATGTGAGCGGGTTATGTATCAACAAACAAAATATAAGTAATACGTAATTTGTATTTTCAATAAGTATGAAAAATTTTATTAGCGACGATAAGGAAATTTTCTTTTTTTAATTAAAGAAAAACTAATTCATTGCTTTTTATTATAATAATAATAATAATAATAATGTAGTGTTATATCATTTATCTTTTCATAAATTTTAAGTTTCTTGTAAATTTTATTCGAAAGACTTGCCGTGTATCCTAAATCGATATATACACGTGTATTTTTCATTACCCCAATTTGATAATATTTCTACCATGACATTTTTAAAAGGAACGTTTGATAGTTCACGTTTCTATGAAAAACAAAAAAAAATTTCAATGTTAATAACGATGAATAGTGCATATGATATATATATATATATATATATATATATATATATATATATATGTGTGTATGTATATTTACTTTATGATTAGACTTACGGTAATAAGAAATGTTTGCGCTGGTGTTCCTTGAATATTGTACTCGAATGTATCTATCGGTATGTATTGATTTTTGAAATAACCCTGTATAAGAAGATCATAATTTTTGTTTGTCAATAACGAAAAGCCCATCAAATGAATAAATTCATTTAAAAAGTTTATAAACGTTAGAGAGGATTTTACAAGAATTATTATAAAACATGATACTCGAACGATAAAAAAAAAAGCTCACTTGAAAATCGACGTTAACAAATTCTTATACGATAATGCGATATAAGCTAGGATAAAAGAAAAGAAAAAATTTTTTAATCGAATTAAGAAATGAAAAATAATCAACTATTACGAAATATCTGAAACAAGGAAAAGTATAAGCGAGTAAAATGCCTCCGTACAAAATTTAAAATTTTTAATTTTAAATTACAAATCACGAATCTCGAATTAAAAATTAATACATTACGAACTTTTTTTTCCGACAAAATATCCGAATAACGAAGGACGAAGAATTAAATGGAAGAAAAATGAATGAATGAATAAATAAATAATAACAACTTACAAAGACGATAAATTTTCTTGGCGCCGAATCGATTTTCCCCGTTAAGGACATACTAACTGGTATATGTTCCATAGTCACGTGACTAATGGTAGCTAAAATAGCCAACTCCAATACAATTTTTCCATGGGAACCACGAAAAGCCCAACATTCTCCTGCTTGACTCCAAGGCTATAAAATATAATAGGATCGAAAATTTCTTTGGAAAAAAAAAAGAAAAGGAAAAAGAAGAGAAAAGAAAAAAGAAAAGAAAGGAAAGGAAAATTACATATTTAGATTCATATAATTATCCTTATCTTGTTTATTCACCTGTATTACTTTCCGAGGCGTGAAATAATTCGGCCGCCAAATTGGTATGCCAAAGAAATAATATTGAGTAATCTTCGATTCAAAATATGATTCTGTATCTGGCGTCGATACAACTGAACCACCGACTGATTCCGAAACAAAATCAGCCATTTCTAAATCTAATCGAACATATATTCAATAAAATATCTAAATGTATAATTAATAATAAATAATTTATTATTTATTAATTTTAAAATAATTTTATTTAAAAAGAAAAAAGTGAGGTTACGTGTTTTTTTGAAGGGCGAATGAATGTTACTTAATTCCGCGTTCTGCGAAAAAAAAAAAGAGAAAATATATTAATAAATTATAAAAATAATTAACACGCCCAAAATGACTTATCGTATTAATATCAATTTTTATTTTGTCTTATGACTCGTTACTCGGTATCATTCGTACGAACCATTTTTCGCATCATCATGTCGAGATTAAATGTCTTCATTTTTAACTTTGATATTTCTTCTTTCAATAATACCGTATCGGCTTTTGAACGATCAGAAATGGCAAGAATTTCAACATTTGATTCCTTCGAATCTTTGTTCTTATTGTATTCCTCGCAAGTAGTCGAATTGTTATTGCCATTAAGCAATATAAATATTAATAATATACCTAAATACATTAACGAGAAATAAATTCAAAAATTTGTATATATTTACAATAAATATATATATATATATATTTAATATAAAATAATTATTCCGTGTGTATATGCAATATGAATTATGTATAATATGTAATATACATAACGTTCATATAAATTTTTTATAAAATAATATATTGGCAGTAAAAAAAAAAAATTCGTTTAATTACCTGCTCCAATTGCCATGAAATATATAGTTCGTAATATTGGATGCGATGCTTGATAACTAAGTCGACAAATTTGTCTAACCTTATAAAGGAACCATAAATCAAAAATCATTAATTTTACGAGTGCATGACTTGTACCTGTGGGTAAATAAAAATTTCAAACGACTGTTCACATTCTCAAATAAAGCTGTATTTTAAGATATATATATATATATAAATAGAACTTTTCAAATACCGGTCGTTTTTTTATAAGAATTTTTTTTAATTGCTATTTCTCCTTTGACTCGCGACATTACGTTTTATAATTGTGATACGGATAACGGAGACAAGTTTACTCCTAACGGTTTTCAAATTTAATTGATTAACGTCTCTATGAATTATCAAATCGTACAGAAATGAATGTACGAAAAAAACAAAAAGTATTTCCACTTGTATCGCCATCTAGTGTAATTTTGTAAAGACTCGTAAACCTTTTACCGGTAATGCTGGGATCCGTTGTTATCAAGTAAGTTATTATCATGTTGTCGAGTTAATTAATATTGCCGACGGTCGGTAAGTTAGATAATAAATTGTTTTCATGAATCGAATGTCATCTTTATCGTTATTAATGTTACTTGATATACCACTATTTTTTATTATTCGAATGCAACGTTGTGACAAAAAATTTATTGTACATTGACAATTCGTGGCTTAGTAATCAGTAGTGATCACTCGCTCGACCGATAGATATCACGATTTTACAAAGTGAGAATATCTTCGTAAGAATTATCATTATACTTTCTCTCTTAGATTCTTGTATAATTGAAACTATGACAAATTAGAGAATGTCGTGCAATACGTGTCAAGCGAAGTTTTCATTCTTTAAAAAAGAAGTAAGCAATTATAAATTCTTCGATCCTTTTGTTTTTATGGATTCTTATAGGTTATGTTGTAATACATCTAGCAGCATCCTTTTTTATGCGATTTACTTTCAATTCTCTTTATAGCGGTTTTTATAAAAAAAAAAAAAAAAAGAAAAAAAATAACGAACGTAGACATAGTTAGCGTTCATACGATTACGATACTTTTTAGCATGCTTGTCCTACTTGTGGTTTCTCGCATTGTAGCAAGTGTCTGAAATATCAACATAATAATGCGCCAAGTAAAACAGTAAAGAAGATCTGTGGACGTTGTTACCACAAGAATAAATCTATCGATAAATTAAGTAACAATATGGAATCACCGCCTTCAGATTCTTCCGAGGCCCCTTTAGCGCCGGTGGACATCGTAAGGAAGTAAGTATCTGTAGAGAGATAGAGAGAGACAAAATTGATTAACACGATGTAATAATAATACGTTTCTCCATTTACATCAGATTGGATTCCTTAGAGAATCCAGCTAAGCCTCCTATCGTCATGTATACCCATGCCAGCCATTGGGATAAATTTAAAACCGGTATGGAGCCTGCCGATCAAGAGATAGTAGATCGTTTGAGAAAATTGAAAGGAGAAGACGACGAAGTAAGACTTCCTAGCATAGAAGAAATCAAAAGGAGATTGGCTATATTGAAGGACGAAGAACCAGAAGAGAAAACCGTAAACGTGAGAGGATACAAACGACCTGACGATACTTCTTCGACATTGAAATAAAATGAAATATTTTAACGTGGAAAATTATTTCCAGATTCATCGGGTCGACGGAAGAACGGATCAGGAGAAAACTGACGATTTAATAAAGGAATATCTCGAAAGGCTTAAATTATCTTCCGAGAACGATCGCGACAAAGAAATCGAAGGGAGACTGCGAGCGCTACAGGATATTAACAATTCTAAATCCGTGAGAAAGTACAATTAAAATCATCCCGTTTTATATTGAATTTTACGACGTTAACGTCGCGATTTTTACGATATTTTAGAACTCCGGTCAAAGTCGCAGTTTTAATGATTTCGACGACGAGGACGAGCATACGTTGACGAAGAAGATCATTGAAAAGGCGATGGCCGAGGCAGCACTCGAACAAAAATATAACGACCTGGATGATCTCGAAGAGATGGAAGTGGAGGTATGTATGAGACGAAAACTTTGTAAGAAATTAATATACCACGAAATCGTTTTAAATATTATTCTATTTATTATTTTCTCCTTTTTTTTTTTAAAGACTGGAACTCCAAACGATGACGAGGATGAAAAACTTTCCTGCGTGATGTGCGATCAGACGGTTGATTTGGTGAAATGCAAAGGTTGCAATGGTGACCTATACTGTACAATATGTTTCGAGGATAACCACGACGACTTTGAAATGAATAAGCACAAAAAAGTGCCTTTTAATCCTACCAACGGGATGATACCGGAATAAATCAATCTTAAGGAGTATATTAACCGCATAAAAGCAAAACATTGCTCCCTAAGATATTCGGGACGCTTTTTATATTCTTCTATGCACGCTCAAATAACGCTCGCTCGCTCGCTCATTTTTTTAAATAACTTTAATATTGGAATATAAAAATACGTTTTAAACGACAATTGAATGCTTGAACATTATCGGTCGTCTAGCAAGAAATCGTACGATTTGGTGACTTTGGATATCTAATAACGTGGTTTTTCATTAATATTTATATGAAAAAAAAAAAAGAAAAAAAACAGAAAAACTGCCGTATAAAAAGGAAAAAAATACACTTTGATTTCTATAGTCGATAATAATTATTATTTCGCGTAATTTAGAAACAAGTGCACTTTTAAATGTAGTACGTTTCATGCGACACGTACCGCAAACGGTACTTGTTCACGATGAATAGATTTGTAGAAACTTGTGCAGGTTACTCATAGAAAAAGCTTTTAACGTAGAACAAAGATTCCCAAAGGACGTAAAATTTAACGAAGTTGTTGCTAAATATATACATTTGAAACAAATTGTAAACGTGCGATAAACTAAAATTGCACAATTATTCTAACAAGTTAATTAATTACTATAGCAAACACTTCGCGAACCATTAAAAAAAAAAGAGAGAGAGAGAGAGAGAGAGAGATAATTAACATTCACAATAATTTTCATACTAATTAATACAAAACTTGGGTATCTTTAATCCATACAATAATGCCATGTATTAATGTACTACATAAGTATTGTAGATGTATTTTGAAAAAAAAAAAAAAAAACAGAAAAGAAAAGAAAACGAAAGAATTGAGAAATCAATTTCGCAAACAAGTATTTTTTTAATACTTATTTTGAACTATTAATACGAGAGACAATACTTGATTTGCTGTCCTTTTAAAAATATTTGCGATTGCTGTATGTACATTTTGTGTATATTTTTATTATGTAAGATTTCGTCAAAATGATTACATATAAATAGCGATAATTATTTCTATCATAAGGAACTTTCTTTACTACAATTTTATGAAATGATAGAGAAAAAAAAAATATATATATATATATATATATATATATATATATATATATACACACACACAACCTTCACATATAATAATAATAGTTGCTTTGTTAATATTAAAATATTGTCGAATAAGACACGTGGAAGCGTTCGTATATTTTTTTATTTTTTATTTCTCAGAAACCAATCCTCGATAAAATGAATATTAATTTGACTAGTATAAAAAAAAAAAAGAAGAAGAAAAGAGTAAAAGAAATGATAATTATAGTAACGTTTATTTTTCTAGATAATTTACATTTTTAAGCTACGATCATTTTCGCGTTTAATCGATCTCGTTCGAAACGCGTCATCCACCCTTTTATTCCCTTTCACATTAAACGTATCAAAAAAGTACAAATACCTTTTTGAATAGTTTCTAACAAATATGTGAAAAAGAAACTTCGGGAATCGTCGGCTATACTCGACTGTATTCGACGTGTTTGATCGGGAATCACGGGATTCCCCAAAGGAAGTAGAAGAAGAAGAAGAAGAAAGAAGAAAAAAGAGAGACGACGTTCGAGTACGGGCGTCGCGACGCAAAAACATTTACTTCTAACAGTCTAAGCACTGCCTACTATTTTTAGGTCTGTCGTTTCGCTTGGCCATGCCAAGCTTTCAAATCTTACGACGACGTTTCGAATCGGCTTAGGGAAATAATTCGTCGAATTGTTATATACATATATATATATATATATATATATATATATATATATATATATATATATTAATCACCACAATTTTTCATTTTATCAAATCATCCTTCTTTCTTTCTATCTTTTTTTCTTTCTTTCTTTTTTTTTTTTTTGTCGAAGAATCCTCTTCAATGATAACAAATTTAGATCGATAAGATAAAATCTCTAAATGAGAAATTAAAACTATATATTTGATTTCTTTTGTGTGATGTGTGTGATATTTTAACGTATATACATATGTACGTACACACACGTATCCAAAATAGATACATACGTACGTAATTCGACGTATCAAAGGTGATTAATCTAAATTAAGATATAAATCATTTTACTTTTGGTAATTCAATTATTCTTCTAAATCATACAAAAACTCATCGTTCAAACATTCGTGAAATTTTATGAATCATTATGGACAAAGATGATAAAGGGGTTATAGTACGAAGGAAATAATTTTCCGTAATTGACTGACGACTTCACGTCTAATTAACAAGCGATACTATTCAATATTATTTCTCTCTCTCTCTCTCTCTCTCTCTCTCTCTCTCTCTCTCTCTCTCTCTCTCTCTCTCTAAATACGTTTATAATATTTCCTTAACATTGTTTAATAAAAATGTTATGAAGACGTGGTAAGAACGTTCAGAACAAAGGCGGCCATTTTGAATATTTCTCTCGTATGGAAAAAAAATGGACATTGTGACCTTTCTCAAAAAAAAAAAAAAAAAAAAGAAAAAAAAATTAAATAAAAATTTTCCAACGAACATAAATCAAATAATACGAAAGGAGAAAAACGTCCTTCGTCCCGTTATTCGATAATAAAAACATTTAAAAAAAAAGACATTAATTAATTAATAATAGTAGTAATAATAATAATAATAATAATAATAATAATAATAATAAAAATAAAAAGAAAGAAAATTGTCAACGAAAGAAATTCGTTGGCTGATCGTAAATTGTAAGACGTAAATACAACCTCGCTACTGGATATTTCGGACTTTGGATATTTCTGTGAAACGAAACTTACGAGCGTGGCAAAAAGCTTAGCGGAAGCATTTTAACACTAATGCAACATATATACATACATACATACATATATATATATATGTATGTATGTATATACTATATACATACTCGAGATGAATTCGTTTATTCGTGCAAAGAAAGAAAGAGGGCAATAAAAAAGTTTTCCTTCGTGGTTGTTCTCTCTCACGTTTGTTCTCATTGGGACTTCCCTGAACGTGGATGCGCCATAATGAAACAATTCTAAGGAATTTGGCAGTGAACGAAACTTTTGCACGTGCCGGATGTTGTTATTCGCAGGAGGTCGTTGGCGTTTTCATATTACCGTTAATGCACCAATCGAACAATCCTAATTTCGTCCGAGAATAGAAAAAAAAAAAAAAGAAATTGGAAAGAACTTCGTAGAAAAAAAGAAAAAAAAAAAAGAACCAGAAAAATTGATTACATAATTAATCGAAACGATTACGAATATACGAACATTTATCCGAATACGTACAACAAAATTCAATTTTCTATGAAATTCCAAATCTTTATATAAATTTTGTATAAATTTATAAATAAACAAAACGAAGAGAGAGAAAGGGAGATATATATAGATAGATAGATAGATAGATAGATAGACAGAGAGAGAAAAAAATGTATATCCTCACTTTTGAAATTACGTTACCAAAAAAAAAAAAAAAAGAATGTTGATCCGACTGACGGTCGAACTTTTGGCACACTCGGTGTATTTAACTGTTTCTATTTTTATATTCGAGAGATTGTGGTATTATCTTACAATTTTACTGACATTTAGTCCGAAACCTCTTTTTTTTTTCTCCCTTCTTATATATGCCAGCTTTTTTTGCTCTCTCTCTCTCTCTCTCTCTCTCTCTCTCTCTCTCTCTCTCTCTACCTCTCCCTGCTTCCCTCTCTCTCTTTACCTTTTTCTCCATGGTATTCTGTAGTTCTCGAAAAGTTATTGTTAATTGTACATCGTAAAGCTACAAGTCTCTAAGAATTTTTTTAGAATCCGAAAAAAATTAGCTTACAAAAAATAGATAGCTTGGAC
Source organism: Dolichovespula saxonica (assembly GCA_911387935.1). NCBI lineage: Eukaryota > Metazoa > Arthropoda > Insecta > Hymenoptera > Vespidae > Dolichovespula > Dolichovespula saxonica. Next base: position 5,707,846 of record OU427001.1, read on the forward strand.
GGCCGGTGTCATTCGATTCTCTTCATATCGAGTTCCGTCGTTTGAAATTTGGAAGAAACATTTTATGTTGTAAGACTAGTTTTATATGTATATATATTGATATATTTAAAAAAAGAAATTTTTTTTTCTTTTCTCGACACATTTTTTATTTTTTTTTCTTATTTTTATTTCATTTCATCTTCATACGATTCCGTTTTCTTAAAAGAGAAACACCAGGAACTTATTTATTCTACTTTACTTACTCTATTGTATCATCGGGACACGTCGTTAGAAATTTTTTAATAAACAATAAAAGTATGCTTGTAAAAAGTTTACAAGTCAATACCAGTCTATGTATTTTCACTGAATTTCGTTTACTCGTCAAATTATTACACGTTCACCAAAAGGTTGTTGGATTATTATTATTATAATTATTATTATTATTATTATTCCCTTTTTTTTTGATATTTTTTCATACATTTTTTTCCTCGATACAACGTTCTTTTCGACACACACGCACACACACACATTCTTTCTCTCTCTTAGACACACACGAACACACACTCATTCACTCACACGCACACACATCTCCCATATCGTTGTCTTTCTCACACTCCCTTCTCGTTGCATACATTCCTCTCAGTCTTTCACACGCTCTTGCTCAGAAAAAAAAAAAAAAAGAAATACAAAATCTCTGGCTAAAGAGAAAAATGTCTCTACGAGAACTTAACTCTCGTATAGATAGACAAGGAAAGAAAGAAAGAAAGAAAAAAAAAAGATAAAATAAAATACAAATAAAACGAAAAAGAGACCAAAAAATAAACCGAGTATCACCATGTACAAGGAACCATAAAAACAATGCAAACCATCCATCGTCCGACTTACAATGAACTTTTTTTTGGTCACATGCGTATTTTTTTTTAACAAAAGATTTTGTTCAAATTTATTAAAAAAAAAAAAAAAGGAAAAAGAAAAAAAATATATATATATAAAGAAGCCACCAAGTAAGTAATCACGCGACGTGATTTTTGATTACCCAGTCATTCCTAAGCTAAAAATGAAGATTTTTTAAATTACTTCGTTATTTTTTTTTCTTTGCCTTCAAACAAAATTTTTTTGCCATTGAAACATAAAAATGAGTCTTGTTATTTTTTTTTTTTGTTTCTTTTCGGACAACGGACAAGATGCATATAGTTTTTTGACGAACAAACACACGCACGCACGCACGCGCACACACGCACACACACATACACATACGTTCCTCATATATATGTATGTACATGTTTCGTATTCGCACACTGTTACGGTCGATTACACGCAAGCGCAAGCAAGCCGCAGAATCTTGAAAATTTTTTTTGAAAATTTTCCCTCTCTCTCTCTCTCTCTCTCTCTCTCTCACACACACACGTACACTCTCACTCTCTCTCTCTCTCTCTCTTTCTCTTTCTCACACACACACAACTTAGTGGAAGCATACACAATAAATTATAAATAATAACATTAATTAATATAGTTTATATACTTTACAATGTGCGCGCCGTAATACTAATGCGTACGGGTCTCTCTATTTAACGCTGGCGTTTACATTTTTGATTTCATTTGATTATTATTGTTATTATTATTGTTATTTTTATCATAATCACCGTCATCCTCGTCGTCGTCGTCATCGTCTTCGTCGTCATTATTTTGTTTCATACGTATTCTTATAAACTTTCCTCCGTTGAATAATTTATTTATTTATTTATTCTTTTGTTTCCTAATAAATTCGTGAGAATCTTTTAAAAAGCATGGACTATCGTAAAAAAAAACGCCATTTTCGCTTTTATCTCTTTTTTTTCCCCGTCTTTTCATCAATTTAGGATCAACGATCATCCCCTATCGAACGAATATTCCACACATATGTATACGTATATGTATTTGCATGTATATATATATATGTATGTATATATATATATATGTATATATGTATATGTATCTTTTACCTAACTCGGTAAATAATACAAATAAAGAAAGTATTGAGTACTTAAAATTCTTTTTTCGTTTTTTTTCTCTCTTTTTCTATCGATAAGTTTGTAACGATACTTGACAAGGCACCATCATCAATTATTTAATTAATTATTTTGGTAAGAAAATAATGTCGCTTTTTATTTATAATTGTCGATTTGGTGGATGGAATACAAGGAATAACGCTACTTATATTTGTGATTAAAAATTATTCACAATAAGTGCGTTGACGATCGTATACAAAAAGAAGGAAAAAAAAATGCAAATTTTGAGAAACACGCAAAAGAAATTATTATTTGTTTTTATTTTTATTTTTTTGCTCTTTTATTTATTTCTCTGCAACATACGCATTGTATGTTATGTATGGTATATAAATAGATGGGGTACCCATTTCAAGTATGCCGATTTTTTGACGTATCAAACCTACACACTTGTGCATGCGATATGCGTTTCTTAGAAAAGAAAAGAGAAAAGGAAAAAATAAAATATATATATATATAAAATATCAGAAATACAAATCAAATAATACTTTTCTGATACTTCATATACGTGTATATATATATATATGTATATATTTATATACACGAACACACACGCTGATAGAAATAAGTCGAGTCCTTCGAGAAACATCGCTGCGAAAGAAAATTTCATTCAAAAAAAAAAAAAGAAAAGAATTATATACTTAGAAGATTATCATCATCATCATCATCATCATTATTATTATTATTATTTCGTTTTCTGTTCATCGAAGGACAATAAAAATAAAAATAAACGAGAGAAAAAAATATATCACGTGTAAAACGTGTTACACAGATTCGTATATCTGTCGATTATCGGCGGATTCACGACGATCATCAGTCCAACCATGAATCGAACTCGTATTTATATATATATATATATATATATATATATATATATATATATATATATATATATATATATATAAATATATAAAAGAAAAAAAGAAAGAAAAAGAATAAAATGGCGGAGAGTCGCAAGATTCGTGATCTCTATAATGTAGAAACAATCGTGTTCGTTGTAGTGGGGGCACCACGAGCGACCCATATCGCCATCTGGTGGCCAACGAACAAAACATGATTAACAAAATGAAAAACAACATGGCGACCCAAGTCCCTTCTTATCCTCTTCTTTCTCTCTTTACTTTGCATTCGCTTCAGTACTTTGCGGGGGTGGCAAAGGTATCGGCTTTTCCGATATAGGCTTAACCTGTTTCTTCGCTTTCTTAACTGTTTTCGGTGACAAAAGCGACTTACTCGTCCCTTTGTCGACCTTAACCTTATCCTGACTATCCGAAATTTGTTTATCATCGTCCATCGTCTTTTGTCCGTCACAACCCAATTTCATTTCATTCGATACATTTTCATTCTCGTCCTTCCTTTCCTCAACGGCACTTTCTACCTTCTCCTGCACTTCCATCGGCGTAGACGACGAATCATCGATTTGCATCGTCACCTCGTTAATATTATTCGTTTTATCGTTCGACGATTTATCGCCGACTATTCCGATCTCTTGTTGCTCCTGCTCCTGCTCCTGCTGCTGTTGTTGTTGTTCCTGTTCCTGTTCAGGTCGTTTTTGTTCCTCATTCGTAACAGCCGGAACCTCCTGTTCTTGTTTCGTCGATTGATTTTCAATCGATACATTTTGTTGTTGTTCGCATTGATTTACCGCGGTAGGATTTTCGTTAATTTCCGAAATGGCTTTCGGCGAGGATGGTCCAGGAGGCAACGGTATCGCCTCGTTGGCATGTACGTTCTGTTCGTTGCTCTGTTCGACGTCCATCGGTTCGTTCGATTGACGACTTTCCTGTTCCCGTTCTTGGCATTGTTGTTCCGTTTGCACAGTTTGCGATTGATCTTGTTGTACTTGTACTTGTCCAGGCAAAGGCGCCATAGATTCCAACAGACCTATCGTTTCCTGTATCGTTTTGATAGCATTTTTACGAGCTTGACGAACATTCTCTCGTCCCTCCGTTTCAATGTCATCCAATTTGATAAGCTCTCTCGTTAGCATCTCGTCCAAGTAAATATATTGTTTGTCCTTTCGAGAATTGCCGGTATACTGTTTGACTTGTTCGGCAAGAGAGTCTACCTCTCTTTGTACCAACGCTACTCTCTCCAATGGATCTTTGGGTGGTGCGGGTTTTGTTGCGGGTTTGGACGATGCCTCTTGTTGTTGGGCTTGTTGGCCGGGAGCCGTCGTCTGGTGTTGTTGTTGCGGATAAGTCTTTGGTTCCTGTTGCGGACGGGCTCTCTGCCGTGACTGATGATGTTCCTGCGGCTGATGTGACTCGAACTGATGATGTCTCGAAGGTTGTTGCTCGTTCCGTTGTTGTCTCTCGTTATATTGTTGATAATTCGGCGATTGCTGATTGCGACGCGTAGGCGAATGATCGAAGGATTGATGGTGGGGATGATAGAAAGATTCTTGAAAGTGTGGCCGCCATTGTCTAGAACCGAAGCCGAGATTGAAGGGGGAGGATTTGCCGAAATGGGGGGAATTTTGAAATTGCGGGGGCGACTGTTGCCTTTGGAAGGGCGCGTGGGTATTCTTCGAGATAACCGGCTCGTCACGGCCTTCAACGAATATCGGTATATGCCTGACGTTGCTCTGTGGTTGCTGAGTTGATGATTGTGGGGGGGGCGGTGGCGACGACCGCTGTTGCTGAGAAGGCGAGGATTGCTGATTGTGCTGTGGCGTTATATCGACTCTAGAAACGTAACGTTGTCCCGGCTGTTGCTGATGCTTATCCTGGTGATCCTGCGAACCTTGATTTATTTTCGTTTGTTGTCTGTTCTCCGGTGGCGCTGACATCGAACGTTGCCCACGTACGTCCTTCTCGGGATTCTCCATATTGTCGCGATGATGTTGACCTATGTCAACGGTATTACGTAAACCGTATTGCGGAATAGGATTTCTTCTATCCTCCCTATGCGACTGTTTATATTGTGAACGACCAGACGAGGATGACGAAGTATCTGGTTCACCGTGAGAGCTAACGCCACTTGCACCACTCGCGGCGCTGGTAGCACTACTACCACTGGCCTGACTCCTGGCGTCCTCGTCTGGATAATTTGGATAACTGCTCTGGCTACTGCTACCACCTCCGTTCCCTGAACCACGACGTTGATTATTATGGGTTGATCCTCGGAATGGTATATCACCCCAAGGAGGTCCTAAAAGATGATCTGCGAACTCTGGGTGTCGAGCCGCTAGGTCGTCCAAATGCGCTCGTATGTCTGTACGTCGACCAAAATCGTCGTCGTCGTCGAACGGAAAGCCCTGGAACATGGAAGAACCATAAACGTTTCTATATACCCTGTGTCTGCTCTCTTTTGAAGAAGAAAAAATAAATAAATAAATAAAAGAAAAACAACAGCAACAGTCGTATTAAAATACGTTCCATTAAAAATTGACTAGTTAGATATATCTCATTCGTTAAATGGCACACGATTCTCGATGGCCGAGGCTACGAAATATACGTACGTGCACATATAATCTTGTTAAACTCTAAACAAGGAAAGTGCGTGTAACCTATGCACGTGGTTTCTATCAAGCTGTACTGTTAAAATCCTTTAATATTACACGACACCTATGTTATTAGTTCGAAAGATATATATACAAATACATATATATATATATATACATATATGTATGTAAAGATGTATGACAGAAAAGCGTGGGCTTCAATCGTAAATCCCGTCAGTTGGCGCATTGAAATGTTATCGAAGAAATGAAGAAAAAAAAAAAAATTTCTAAGGAAATGTGAGAATTGCTTTTGTAACGATGATCCTTGAAAACTTTTGTTTTTATTTCTCCCGTTTTTCACTTCTTTTCTTTTTTTCTTCAATTTTTTAATCTTTAATGGGCACTCGAATGGGTTTTCAAGCGATGAAAATTATCAAGACTATTTGAATATTAAAATGAAGAGAATGCAATTTTGGGCTGCTAATATACCGCGTGTGACTCAACACTAAATATAACGTCGAAGATTTTATATGATGCGTGTCGACGAAAATCTCTTGGAATTTGCCTAATTTCGAAATTAACCGAAGGTCTCGGAAAATTGCGGATAATCGTGAAACATATTCGTTAAATTATATATCTACGCTACCCTTTACACTCTTTCGCTGTATATTTACCCCCCCCCCTCTGTACATGAAAAAAAGAAAAACCAAACGAACGAACGAACAAAAAATTGAAAGGAATTGGAGAAATAAAAGAAAAAAAAGAATGTAATTTTTACGAAATTCTAAAAGAGAAAACAAAATCAAATTTGGAAAAATTGCGAAAGTGAAAAGATGTGATCGAAAAGAATTGGAAGAGATAAGAAAAAAGAAAATCGGACGAAATAATTCCTTTCGTTTCTTTTTTTTGACAATTTTTTTTTTTGCTTTTTATTTCGAAACATTTTTCAATCGAATCGGAAGTAATAATGTGCATGGGAAAACGGAATTAGTAGGTCATACCGTATTGGTTGCGCGAACGAAATTACATTTTTAGCTTCCATCAACAATCAGCGATAATATACTCGCATTCCTTGCCTTATAAGTGACTAAAATGATTTCACTGTGACTTCTGTCGAACTGTTTATCTATATACTATAGTATATTATGACGTCAGTGAAAACGTGTGTAGGAAGAATGCAATAACCACTTATACGATAATCCCCCCGAGTGTCCATTATTTATATAAGGATTGAACATTGAAAAAAGAAAAGAAAGAGGAAATATATATAAATATATATACATATACATATATATGTGTAAATATATATATATATATTCTTTCGAAAAAAAAAAAAAAGAATCCCGTCGTTTACCGGTGTTGCCAGTTCCTCGTCTAGGTTTGCGTTTCTTTTGGAGGGGAGGAAAAAAAAAGAAAAAAAAAAAATTGAAGTAAATTAAATCAAATTAAACACGTAAATTACTAAACACGTAAATCTGGGTGAATGTCGTCGCTCTTTTGGCATAATGATTATTCTAACTAGAAAACTACGTGGCCGCGTCCTTGAACGAACAATTTGATTTAACCTCGAAAAATATAAGAGGGGGGTGGGGGGTGGGGGGTAAGGAAAGAAAAAAGGAAAAACGGACGGTGACGAGTACGAGACGCGTTTCCTTTGTTTTTTTGTTTTCAAGCGCCTCAATTTCTTTTTCAGCAACATTCGATTTTATTAAAATTACATCGAAGCGCGTTTGACTACATGCGACGAATGTGTAATTTTCCAAAGAATTTTCTTCGGTAATGATTAGCGATTGATGATAGAAGAACTTATCGTCTATCTGTTCGAATAATTTCGAGCGGATGCATGACGCGCGTTCTTTTGTAATTACTATCATTATGTAACATTACGTCATGTTAGGAATTAAAACATGACTTCTTTATTGACTCTCAATATTTCTCTATGGGACAATATAACACACACACAAACACACATGATAATATACGTGAGAATTTTTACTATGTAATATAATATAATATAAAATATACACAACGATGTAGTGTGTGTGTGTGTGTGTGTGTGTGTGTGTGTGTGTGTGTGTGTGTGTGTGTGTGTGTGTGTGTGTGTGTGTGTGTGTGTGTGTGTGTGTGTGTGTGTGTGTGTGTGTGTGTGTAGAAGCTTGAAAGATAATTAATATTGTTATTAACAATGTACACATATGGACAGTTTATTTAGAAAATGGCGTAGCAAATCCATTTTTTCTTGTTTCGAGAAAATTAAAGGTTAGGAATATAAATCGCTACGCAATATCTTTTTTTGGCCAAATTTATAATGAACAAGGCATTGACGTTTTTTAAGATATTCAATATCAACTAGTTATAAATAAAAAGTTTACACTAAATTAATTGCAAAATATGTGATCGCATTAAAAGAATAAAAAAAAAAAAATGGACACCACTTTCAAAATAAACGGTCCCGTATATCCGCATATACATAACTAATCAATTGACAATTGTAAGAGAAAGCAAAGTGTGTTAATTAACGTCCACTGCATTACAAAATTGCCGCAACCAAAAGAAGATCGGTCACTCGAAAAATAAGCGTATTAAACGTGGGGGGTGAGGGAGGAGGTATTCCAGAAATTAGAAAATTTTCCCAATGTATTCGAGAAAAAGATAATAAAAAAACTAGAATGCTCCGTAATCCTCTATTGTTTGTTACTACGAATAATCGGCTTTAGCTTCTTCCCCTTTCCCAAACAGAAAAAAAAGAAATAGAAGAGAAAAAATTGAAATAAAATAGAAAGGAACAGAGAGAGAGAGAGAGAGAGAGAAGCATAACGCATCTCTACCTTCGATAATCGTAGTTCCCTATTTTTGGTGCAACGTTGCCAGTTGTTTCTCTCTCTCTCTCTTTCTAACTCTTCCATTCCATCCCCCCTCCACCGAACCCTTCACCTTGCGCGTAAATTTGCCACGTTGCCACAAAACACGTTAAATGTCAGTGGTATCGGAGGAAGAAGGACAGAAATCGGCGAGTCGTCGCGTGCGCGCCTCTCGCGTCTAAGTTGTTTAATACTTTCTTCTTTTATTTTTTTTTTTAATCCGCATTTAAAGAAAATTCGTTCGTGTATATATATATATATATATATATATATATATATATAAATAAATAAATAAAGTGTATATATATACACCGTGTATAAAAGATATTAATAAAAGATATATATATATATATATATATATATATATATATATATATATATATATTAATATCTTTTATTATTTATATATATATATTTAGTTATATATAGTTATATATATATATATATATATATATATATATATATTTAAATGTTTATATATTTTATATTAAACCGTAGATACATGCGTATGACCATTTTCTTTTCTTTTCTCTCTTTTTTTTCTATACATACGTTTTTTTGTTATAAACTTAAACGATTTGAAATATATTAAGTTCGAAGCATATATATATTAATATCTTTTATGAAAAGAGTGAAACAGGCACACATCACAATTCTACTTCTCGTTTTCTCTTTTACCGGTTTCCGGCCGGCATATTGCCACCCACGTAACCCTACACCCGTTATACGTTCTATCTCTTTTTCACCCATATTATAAATACACGTAGGAAATAAGAGAGAAAAAGAGAAAGAGAAAATGTTAGAGACGTTAAACGATGTGATCATATCTTTGACCCTATTACTATTACTACTATTATTACTATTACTATTATTATTACTATTACTACAATTACCACTATTACTGTTACAGCAATAGAGTTGGACAGTAATTCGAAGAAAAAAAAATTCGGCTATTCCTTTTCGAGACTTTCTATGATTAATTTCTTTCCGCGTTAGATTAGAAAAATTACAAGTCCTAATTCGAATCACGAAAAGTCACGAAAAGTCACGAAGAGTCACGAAGAGTCACGAAAAGTCACGAAAATTCACGAGGAGTAATTGATGTTTTAAAATCATCCGCGATACCACACGATCGACCTAGGAGAACTTTTTAGTTCGTCCTGTATTGTTACTGCTAATACCACTACTATTTTACTATTGCTACTCACTATACATACTAACTATACTCGCGCGTGACAACACACAGTAGTCTCTGTCTCTCCTCAAAAAGTGTTTATCACAAAACCGGTTTCTTCGTCTTTATTTTTTTTTCTTTCATCCTTTCTTCTTTTTTTTTTTTTTTATTTTTTTCGTATATATATATATATATATATATATATATATATATATATATATATATATATATATATGCGAAAAGCAAAAGGGACGCACTCGATTAGATCACGAACAAAAATATCACCTTATCGTTCACGCTCTTTTACTATCGATATCGATGATGTGTCGTACACTACAGGTGTATGTATTATTCTTTAGTTGGACGATGTTGTCTCTATGTGTGTATGTATATATAAGTGCTCACGTATGTGTGTGTGTGTGTGCGTGCATGCATGCATAGATGTGTGTGCTTGACTCCGTTGGTACTGATCAACTAATTCCTGGAATCGTTATAGGAAAAAAGCCAAAGCGAATAAAAAGAAATACACAACGCGCGAGCGCGAGCGCACACGTGGAGTAGAGATTACGTTAGCTTCTTTTTTTATTTTTTTTTTGTTCTTTTTTTTTTTTTTTTTTTTTCGTTTCCGCTATATAACTCCTCTAAGCCGTTGTTAATGTGTCGCCGTCTCTGTCACTTTGCCTTATATGGATCACTCGAATGCTCGACAGATGACGCGACCAAACACTGAAACTGACCGATTGAGTTATTCAACGCGTCTTGTTGGTCACGTGCCCGATAGGGGAACATGACAACAATTATAATTACTTTATTTTATTTTATTTTATTTTACTTTACTTTCTTTCTTACTTTCTCTCTGTACTACTTTTGAGGAGAGATCTAACAATTAAAAAAAAAAAAAAAATAAAAATAAAAAAAAAATCCCTTATTTTTTTTTATTTTTTTTTAATTGAAAGAAGTCTTTTTATAAAGTAGCTGAAGGAAAGAAGATAAATACTTCCGAAATAAAATAACGATGAAATTTTTTCTCTGACAGACCCCAATATCCTTTTTCAAGTGAACGTGGATAAAAAAAAAAAAAAGAAAATTTCAATTAAAATGAACGACGGAGATCGACTCTAATCAAATCGTGTTCTTCGATACTCTTTTCTACTTGCTCTTATTTTTTTTTTTTTTTGTTCTTTTTAATTATTAAAGCCAGCCAATGTGTCGTGCAAAAAACGGTTGCCTTGGCTAAGGTGATGATAATCGGACTAGGGAAAAAGAAGCAAGAGCATTATGAAGGAAGAATTAAAAAATAAAAAAAAAATAAAAAAAAAAAAAGCAATATTTCAATCGACTTACGGCACTGGTACGAACGATCCTGGCACCGATCGAGGACGTTCAAGAAGAAGAAGAAGAAGAAATCGATCGAACCAATGAGAAGAGGACTGCTCGAAGGAAGGAAACATAGCGCGATAGTCTAAACGTTTCTAGCTCACCTCACCTCTCTCGCGAGAGTGAGAAGGAACACTCTCTCACAAACACAGAAACGACGCGCCAGTGCTATTGTGACCTCGATTGGGCCGCCGGCAGAGTTGGTCGGCTCTAAGAAACGATTCTCTTACTCTCTCTCTCCTCTCTCTCTCTCTCTCTCTCTCTCTCTCTCTCTCTCTATCTCTCTCTTTCTCACTCTTTCCTCGAGGAGTAGGTTTATTATTAGCGTCGGCGCATCACTGTTTTTGGAGGAAGAGAGACACGACATTAGTGGTCAAAGAAACGTTGCCGATTCTCTCTCTTTCTCTCTTTCTCTCTTTCTCTCTTTCTCTCTTTTATTCGAATCGCTATTTCCTAATCCTCCAATTCTATATCTCCTAGGAAGTTGGAACAATATCGAACAATTTTAAATCTCCGTATTCGAATGAATCGTCGCGTTTTCTTTATTTTCTTTTTTTTTTTTTTTTTTTGTACAATCGCGCGTTATTTCGATTAATTTGCATCGAGGAAAAAAAGGAAAAAAAAAAAATTGTACTTTTTTTCTTTCAAACTCGCTTGGACGTCCGTCGTATTGGTGTTGAAATGACCTTTTTAAGACGCATTATTATTATTATTATTTATTTTTTTTTCTTCTGTCTTTTCTTTTTCGAGAACAAAAACGAGTACGTTTCAGAGAAATCGAAATAATTCGTGATATGTACGACACGTAATCCGATCTAATCTCTGGCGCCATTTTACAATAGGATTATTATCGTTTATTATTTTCTTTTTTTTTTTTTTTTCTTAATTTTTACCGTCCATTAAGAATCAAAGCAAATTATTTTATCGCGACGATAATATCGCGCGTTAACTTATCGACCGAGAGAACGATGCGATACGATACATAATACAATCGTAAAATAAAAAACACTCATAACCTATCTTGTTTATCTCCCGCGATGATTATTTTCTTTTTTTCTTTTCCTCTCAATTTTATTTCGTATCTTTGTATCGATGACGTGGTACACCTATACCGAAATATGCATACCGATCGGAAAGAAGAAGAGGAAGAAAAAAAGAAAAAAAAAAGAAAAAAGGAAAAGAAGAAGAAAAATAAGAATCGAAACAAGTTCGAATTGAATCGTAAAGAGACTGGTGTCTCATTCGAGAGCTACGAAAAATACGTCATTACGCGAAAAATCTATTTCTAACGTCCATGCGATCCAAGAGAAGAAAACACGAAAAAGAAGGTCGAGTTCTAAGGATATACATACGTACATACATACATACGTTGCAATATATATATATATACTCTTTTACGAAATATACTGGTTATTAGAGACTACGAAAACGATCCAAAAGAAAAAGGAACAATATAAAGAAAAACGAAGAACAGAAAAAGAAGATAAATATTATCACTGCATTATCGACCGAGAAATTTTGACCGAAGGAAAATATAAATAAACTGCTTTAAATAAAAAAAGAAAAAAAAAAAGAAATAAAGAAAAAGAAATGAAAAAATACAATCAAATAAATCCACGTGGATTGAATTTTTAAAAATCAGTGAAAAAAAAATGTATTTGGCGACAGATAACAAAAAACGGATTAGTTATAGTGGGGAAAAAAAATTCTCTCAAATTAAAAAAACAAAAATAAATGAATAAATCATTCGAATTATCAAAGAGATCGTAGATTTTCATCATTAAACGTGATCTAGGATTCCGACTCCTTAACCCTCTACGAAATTTATTCGAATTTAAATCACGTCGAAATTCTCTCTCTCTTTCTATCTAATCGAATTAAATGCGACGTAACATGCAACTACGACATGACACATATACGATTAAAATAAGCACCTTGACATTTTTAATGATCTAATAACACCGTGCCCTATCCGCATGATAAAACTCGCTCGATAAGTGGTCAAAATACAATCGTAAAAACATCATCGTTAATAATAATCCGTACGGCGATAGAAAATAAAAAAAAAGAAAAAATAAAAAAGTAAAAATATTAACGAAAGAAAAATAACAATAAATAAAACAATTGTTAATCGATCGATCGTTCACCATCAATACCTTTATCGTTCTAATCAAAATATTTTTGTATATCTATATATTTATATATATAAAAAAAAAAAAAAAAGAAAGATAAAACCAATTCTAATATATGGAATCGATATGACTAAGAAATAATAATATGGTGTCCATCTAACATATCCTAATAGATTCAGGTACTACAGATAAAAAAAAAATATACACACATATATAATATATTTCTTTTTGTCATAAAAAGATCTAATCGTTTTCCCCTAATATGGTATCGGTAGATAAAGAAACATGATCCCGGTATGAAAACGAATGTAGTTCTTATTTTTTATTCTTCGTTTTATTTTTCCTCTCTTTCATTTTCGGTTCGTTTCTCGAATACGGTCCAAAGATAAAAACGAAAAGAAAGCGTTTCTTTTTAACGCGATTAAGAAGAAGAAAGGAAGAGAAAAAAAAATCAAAAAAAGAAAAAGAAAGTAAAAAAAAAAAAAAAAAGAAAAAGATAAAGAAACGTCCCTAACATGGAATCGATGGAGCAAAAAGAAATTATAATGTGAAGTAGACACGCGAGAGGGTTAAGGTCGGGCGTAAAACCGTGATGATGTAATCGCTCGAATGGGGGACTACTACTGTGAAAACGCATACGTATGTACATAACACACGCCCACACATAAATACATACATATATATACATATATATATCTATATCTATATATTTATCAATGATATATCTCGAACCTCGCAATCTTTTTCGTGTCATCGTCATTGTCATTGTCATTGTCGTCGTCGTCGTCGTTCTCGTCATCGTCCTCGTCATCGTTGTGTTTAAAACTGCGTGCGGGGGAGGAAGGAGAGAAAAAAAGGAATATATCGAAAACTTACAGGGAACGAGTGGTCCAGATCGATCCCTCGTCCGAATTTGGATGCTGAGTCCACGATGACGGGCGAATCCATTTTCTCTAAACTAATTTTATTCTTTCTTTTTTTTTCTTTTTTAATTTTTTTTTTTTTTATTATGAATTTCGTCCTATTTCTCTCTCTCTCTCTCTCTCTGAATCGTACGTACGTTCGCGAGAATTTCTAGATCGTTCTTCCTCGTACTATATAGAGCAGGAGTGGGGGAAAGATATTAAATCACCTCTCTCTCTCTCTCTCTCTCTCTCTGCTTCTACGATCTGCTTTCCTTTACTATCTTATATATATATATATATATATATATTTTTTTTTTTTGTTTGGTAACACCCAAAGAAAAAAGCTCACTAACAAAAGAACAGCTTTTGCGTGTGTTAACGAAGGCTAGCGAAAGATTAATAAAAAAAAAAAAAATCGCACTCTCGTGCAAAGATCTTTTCTGAATTACCAGGAAAGTTGGTCTCTTTCTCTCTCTCTCTTTTTCTTTTTCTTTCTCTTTCTCTATTAATTTCTTCCTTTTTCTTTTTTCTCTCCTTTCGTCTCTCTCTCTCTCTCTCTCTCTATACCTCTCACGTACACTTCCAAATTAGTTTTCTCGTACCTCACTAACTACAATATCGCGTCCTTTCTCTCTTTCCCCGTTTCTCCTCACTTTTATTTATTTACAGTCCCTTTCCTTTTTACTTCCCAGCTCTATTTTCCTTTCCTTTGTCTTCCCCTTTTTTCACTACTTTCGAAAATACACTTCACTTTATTCAAAATTTATTATATTAATGCGATAAACGAAGAAATATATATACGTATATACATATATAGATATGCAAAAAAAAATGTATATTCCTTACTAGAAATATATTATTATATTATATATCTATATATATATATATATGTGTATACATGTATATCTTAAACACGCACGTATCTTTATGCAATTCTCTTACGAACCGTCGTCGTTCAAGTCAACAGTGAAACTGACAGAGCGTGCTCGGTTACGATCGATTTAAATATATTTCTCGCGTGGGACGGCATGGCCGGTCACGTGACCCGACTACGCCGGCGCCGACTATCGCCGAACATTCGCGGAACTTTACGATCGAACCTACCAGAGAACGCTAGAACCTTCCTTTATAGAATTTTCATTTCTCTCGAAAGTATCCGGGAAATTGTTTAACGTTTTACTTAGAACTCGGCATTTGTCAACCATCATCCGTTCATTTCTTCGTTCGTACGGACGTCCGTTCGTTCGTTCGTTCGTTGTTAATTCTAATTCGTTGTAACATTCGATCCTTCGAATAATTAATATAATAATTTCATCTACGACTCCGACTATCATTAAACGACGTTTATACGCATTTTGTTTATTTAATTCGTATTTTTATTTTTAATTCGTACATTTATTATTATTATTATTATTATTATTATTATTATTATTATTATTATTATTATTATTATTCTCATTACTAATATTCGTACGTTTCGTTATATTTGCTTTTTGTTTGTTTCTTTCTTTTTTATTTTTCATTTTGATCATACATACATATACGTGCTATAACAAACGTTATTTGATTTTAATTATATATTTGTTTGTTTTTTTGTTTGGGCACATCATTAATCAAATTTTTTTGATATAAAGATGTATTAATGGATTTCGCACTGGTTATATGCAATGGTGAAAAAATATTTATACACACACACACACACGCACGCGTGCGTGTGTGTGTGTGCATACGTGTTCATGTACGTATTCGTGTAGAATGTCTTGATTTACATGCTACAATTGCTACCTTAACGATCGCGAAAATACTGGTACATTCCATTAGGTGATTCACTGCCGCCCTACCCGTATTATTCTCGAGGCTACTTGCAACGCTCTGCTTTTCTTTATTTTTATTATCGACAACTCTTGCAAGGTTGTATTCTCGACGTATCCGGCGCCTTTTATAGCAAACAAATATTCCCTTCGAGCTTGGACCTTCGAACGACAAGACGAAAGCTACATGGTCGACTTGGTTTTTTGGTACGTTCGACGTTTGAAGTTCGTCGAGAATGAGAACTCGCTTTCGATATGGAATAAAGAATTATTATTATTATTATTATTTTTTATTTCTTTCCTTTGTTTGTTTTTTTTTAATACCTATTACTTTCATTCCTCCTTTCGACTCGCTTAATTTTTTTGTTGTTGTTTTTTTCTATCGCATTTAGAATTACGAGATCAATGCAATTGGGTTTGCAATTAAACCCCCCCCCCTTTTTTTTTACATCGACATACACGACGGAGCATTTCGATCCTAAATCGCGAGAAACAATGCGAATATACTCGAATTTTCTTTATGACATTGGAGTTATTATTAAAACACACACACACACACACACACACACATCTATATATATATATGTTATAATTAGAATATTTATATTCATGTCATCGAGAATGAACGAATAGAAAAATCCGAAGAAAAAGAAGAAGAAAAAATTATAAAAATAATACCTCCTCTCTAATTACCTATCCCATCGAAGGTTATAATTAAAACATTGGATTCATCATCGAAAATCAATTAATCATTATCTATTTCTATTCTGGGACAATGGTCTCGAATTGACTCTCTCTCTCTCTCTCTCTTTTTCTCTCCCTCTCTGCCTCCCTCCCACTCTATTTTCTCGACAATATACTTTCAGATTTACCATCGAGAAACATTAGTCAGCATCCAGAATTTGGTACGTTGCCAAACTCCTTGGTGCTTATCAAGAATACAAAAATGGATAATTGACCGCGGCCATTATCGTTTAGAGGGAAAACTTATTTCCATTACGTATGACAGATTTAAAAGAACGATTCGTTATAATAAATTAAACCAATCACGACTCTCTCCCTCCCCTCTCTTTCTTACTTTCTCTCTCTTTCTTTCTTGAACATAGTTCAATTCGAACTTGACTTTTATTAACCTCTCCTATTGGATACAATGATCTCTCATCGTTATTTATTTACCTGAAAGTGACCATGTATCGTGAGATATACGGTAATACGTACATATATATATATATATATATACACACATACACGCATGTAAGTATACATATGTAAATGTATTTTCACAACGACCGTGCCTTCGAGGGTGCAACAAGGTGTTTTTAGACGGAGCACGATGATTGGACGTAGGCCAAGTGCACTAGGAACAAGGTTTCATAATCTAATACAGTCGGCTTGACTTTACCGATGACTTCAACGTGATATCAAAACTGAGTTTTCTACGAAATGAAAGGTCAAAAAACAATTGAGGTTGAATAAGAAAGGAAGAAACAAAAAAGAAAAAGGAAAATGCAGGTTGAGAGGCTTGATTTTTTTACATAAAAAAAAAAAAGACATCGTCACGATTCGTGCGAACGATACTTATAAATGATGAGACGAACAAAACCGTTCCAGGTGATTAGAAAAATTAATTTCGCTTTAGAAAAATCGATTACCTTTTCGTGACACTTTTAGGCTAATTTATTTATTCGATTGTTCATTTATGTATCCGTAAATTGCAATACTACAAGCATAATTAGAAACGTCAAAGAAAAATTTTTCTAAAAAGTTTTATTGATCTTTAATTCACTCTCAATCAAAAGTATTTTCACGCAGAAATAAACTTTTTGGCCTAGCCTGCATAACAAGATTTATCGAATTTCAGACCGACGCGTTGGATGGCATGTTTCAAGTTTTCGTAGATCTAATAAAAAATATGGCGCGAATTTAAAAGACAAAAAATATATTGATTGGATTATAATGAGTGACAAGTCAACTGGTATGAACATTTGCTTAAATATATATATATATATATATATGCAGAAAAATATATATATATGTAGAAGCATACACCTACATATATTTTTCATAAATATACAAATGTTTATAAAGAAAAAAATAAAAATAAACATTTTCTCCGAGATAACATAAACAAAAGATGGATAAAATGATTGTTTTATCTTACATGTATTCATTACGTTCGTAGTATTATATCTATATGCATAGAAGCATGTTTATAATGAGTGTTGTTGCTTTGTGTGTGTGTGTGTGTGTGTGTGTGTGTGTGTGTGTGTGTGTGTGTGTGTGCGTGCGTGCGTGCGTGTGTGCATGAATAGATCGTATGAAGGTGACACAGCATGAAGTATCTCCTACTTCAACGTGATAAAAGTTATGTAATAGATCAAGTAACGAATACAACGATGAACTGGCGTTCAGAGGACTGTGAGATTCCAGGAACGAATGTTGTTTTCTTTACTGATCCATGACTGCATATATTATTCATATATATATATGCATGAACAATATCAATTGCAAAATCAGTTTTGAGAAAAAATATATATATATATATATACACACTATAAATTTAACTATACAATTTTTAAATTACAATTAACAAGAACAATTGTAATGTAATTTAATTCAATAAAACAACTCTTTTTTTTTTTTTTGATCAATAATAATTTTCACATTAAAAATAGAAAATCAAATCGTACAATATCTTTAAATATAAATTTGTTTATGAAATTTTGCATAATCTTTTCTCGTCGACAAGGACCTTGTAATATCGCGAAATTAAATTTTCATATTTTTCTCCATTTAAATGATACAATAATTTTTTTCTTTTTCTTTTTATAATTCAACCTCGAATACTGAAATTATCCACGACATAAATCGATGATAAAAAATTTATATTGAATATTCGTATCGGCAATAAACGATAATTTGTCGGGTTGTAATAAATTCAATTAAAATTTGTACGCGCGTAATAAGAAAATATGGCCGACAAAAAGGAAAGATGATGAAAGTCCGAGTATCTTGTGCAAGACTACTCATTGTCTGGTGTGAAACGAATCGTGAAAAGCAGACGCGTTGTTACACGGCTTAAGAACGAAGAGATTGTCAGAGCGAAATGCTGTTTTTTTTTTTTTTTTAAATCGACACGGAAGTAACTCCGGCTGGCTAATCTAATTCGCATATCCACGTGAAATTTAAAATGGTGTCAATGTACAAAAAGAAAGTTTACGTAAGTATTTACTTCATACGATCCATAGAAATGGGCCAATGATTATAAAAATGATTGTAAAAATGATTATAAAAATCGATCACTTTTTATATCCCGAGACTTTTTAGACTTGTAACCGAGCTTGCAGTTTTACAAGCTATACTTGTAATTTTATCAATTTGAAAAAAAAAATTAATCTAAACGGTTTCGAAAAAAAATTAATTTATATCTAATATGACTTAAGAAATTTTTACCCATCCTATATATATTAAATAAAAAATATATATATATAAATAATTGATATTGTATTATTTTAATAAGACATAATAGTTGTAGAAAAATATGGTATGTAATTTATCGATTTATCCCGACGAACATTCTCCCCCCTCTCCTCGCCCCCGCCTTATTTACCCACTATTGTTGATCGAGTCGAATAACTAGAATTTGCCGTTAATTGAGTTAACTTTTAATAATTAACTCTCTAACCTTGAAAGTCATAAAAGTGAATGGGATCACTCTGTGCCGATAGACACCCTCCCCCCTTTTAAAGAAAATCTAATCGGGTTTATCAGATCACACTTATATTATACATTATTTATATTTATGCGCCTCTGTGTGTGTGTGTGTGTGTGTGTCATAAGTATCGAATTATATGCTACAGTAACGTCAGTTACGTCCGTTAATCGTTTTACGAACTACGTCGTAAACAATTTCTAATAAATTAAAAGAGAAATTTCATGGCTCGCTTAATCCAAATAAATGAAGCGGAACGAAAACGAAGCGTTTTTAATTGGATAAATCGAATTCGTGCTGGCTCGTTTAAAATCGTTGCTAGTAAAGTTGCAACATTTATCGAAGTATGTAGTATTTCGTAAAGAGATCAGAGTTCGTGATTAAAAAAAAAAAAGGAGAAAAAAGAAAAAGGAAAGTTACCAAATTCGCAAACTACACGATCAACAACATACGACACAGTGAAAATAAATAAATTATTAAAAAAGAATCAAAATATTTCAGGATAAAATCGATAGTAAAAATAAATATACAATTTAACTATGAACATATATACACACATACACACATACATACATACATACACACTAATTATATTTATATCGTATATATGTTGAGAATAAATAGAAATATACACTTGCGATAAACAGTGCAGACGGTGTTGCCATCTATCGGTATTAGACGTAGTTAAAATATTCGAACTATGCAAATGTGTACGTATCCGTTAATATTAGATTCCTTCTAAATTTCTTTTATACCGATGCAAAATAAATCATCATTTTTTATTGTCCTTAGAACGAAGGGGACAAAAATAAACGAGATGGTGGGAGAAAAAAGTGGGAAAAAAAACGTTCTTCTTTACCGACCGAACGTACGATCAAATTATTGCAGTTTTGTTAAAATTATTATTTTTTTTTTTTTTTGTATAAAAATCGATGTAATCGATAATACGAAAAAATTAATACGATGATTGTTGACTGTTGGTAATTGTAATGTGTAGTAGCCAATAGAAGGTCATAATTATATATATATCTCTAACTATACTGTTGTGTATTTTTTGCCTCGACTTTCAATTTTCATAGACTTTAACCTTTTAAAAATAAGTTCTGTTACTTATCTATGACTGGCAATAATTTTCAATTTGTTTACTTCGTACGATCTCTCGTCGTTAAATATCTTCTTATTTGTCCATTTTAAAACGACGTTTGTCAATACACAACATACAATTAAATATAATTTTATAGCCTAATATAATATATGTAATTATACTCATTCTATATATCTCTCGTCCTGTCTGTCTCTTACTTTTTCTCTCTCCCTCTCCCTCTCTCTAATTATTCGGTATATTATAAAAATATAAATAATAATAATAAAGTAACTACCAAGGTTGTTTCAAAAGTTACAACAGATAATTCGCAGTATCTCATTAAAATATTTCTTTATCGTATATCAATGCTTGATTGTTGGCACGATTGAATCACTTTATTTATGTATGTATGTATCTATAACCTAACCTAAAAAGAAACGAGCACATTGAATCAATCGTTTGAGGTGTGTCTTACGCACTAAGAATAACTGATTGATCCGAACTATGGCGAGAACATTAAAAAAAAAAAAAAATAAATGAAAAGGTAATAAAAAAATAATAAAAAAATGATTATTATTATGATGATGATGATGATGATGATGATGATAATAATAACAATAATAATAATAATAATAATAATAAATTACAAGCGTAAACTTGTAACCTTGAAAAAAATTATCGTCTCGCATGACGATAAGAAAACGATCGTCAGCACTTATTAAAAATACATGTGGACAGTAATACAAGAAAGATGTTACAATTAGATAAAGTATAGAAGAGTTTAAACTATTAACACGAGTATAGAGCGATAATGACCAGTTAAAAAAAAAAAAAAAAAAAAAAAAAAAAAAAACGAAAGAAAAAAAGAACTGTACGTGTCGCGTCCTTGACTGTATGTATAATACATACTGACAAGAGTAATTAGAAGGCTGGTGCTGATTGCATAGTGAAGTAAACATCATCGATAGCAAACTTCATGTTTGCTTCAATGTAAGTGATCCAACTGTTTTATAGACTATTATTATTTCGAGAAAAACTCTTTTAACTTGGTAGAAAAGTTAGGTTATATTTAGCTGTTTCCTGAGTGACCTGTTTTTCTCTTACTTTTTACGAGGTATTATTTTTTAATTTTTATCCAAATACTTGTACATATAATTATAGAATATATGTGTATATATATATATATATATATATATATATATATATAATTATACATATATATATAAGCAAATGTGTAAAATTTACAAGATATTATTATATAAAAAATAACAGAATAAAAATAAAAACTTGTTTTAAACCGTTAATTGTGACCTTCTGGCCTTGTATATAGCATCATATAAGTGTACATATATAAACACATATATATACATATATCCATACAAACACACACACACACACACACATTAATGTAAAATTATAAAAAAAAAAAACAGATAATGTTATATGTCTATAAGTTTGAGATATATATATATATATATATATATATATATATATATATATATATATATATATGTATGTATGTATACTATATATAGACGACTCAACCGGTTCGTTGATTTCTCCGCATCCGTTTATGATTCCGCCATTAAAATTCACCTGCTTCTACTCCCATTATCTTGAGTAACAGAATTACACGCATAAGAATTAATCCTCTTCCAAGTATTCTTCGACTTTCGTGTGTTTTCACAATGATACCATCGTTATCGAAAGTATGCAGGAATAATATGCATACGTAGATCGAATGAGTTGTGTACTGTGTATATGGAAATATTCCTACAATTTCTTTTTTTTTTTCAAAATGATACTCGTAATTTTATATCCATATATACAATATATATAAAATATAAAATTTATATATACATATATATACATATACTTTATATACTTTACTATATTACATACTACTATTATTACTATGTCCCCTATAGTAATAAAGAATTAATATACTATATATGTAATTAAAAAAGAAAAAAATACACACACACACACACACACACACACATATATATTTTGTATAGTAACGGTTAAATAAAAAAATAAAAGAAAAAAGAAAGAAAATTATTATTACTAGTGAGGTACACTGACCCATTTTAATTGAGGGGGTCGTGTGGAGTATTGTAAGGAGGGGAGGTGAAAGCGATGAGAGTGAAAGAATGTCGTCACTATCGTGAATGATACTCGGCAATGAGAAATGGGCGGGGCTATGGGGGAAACAAGTGATGCACTTCCGAGAATGGAGAAGGAAAGCACTTTCAAGATATTCTCCATACAGTACAATTACTCTAGTGACTCAGATGTCACATGAAAAGGCTAACATCAACGAGACGTCCGGTTATGTTTGACCCCCTCGAATGAAAGTCTCAACGGAGAAAGAGCATGTGATAAAAGACTACTTGATAAATTATATAAACGAAGGAAAGAAATAATTATACATATATATATATATATATATATATATATATATATATATATATATATATATATATATATATGAAGGATGAGATACAACGATAAAAATACTATCTTGTTATATAAATTATCGAAGTGTGTGTGTATGTGCGTATATGTATATTTGTAATTTACTAACATTTACTATTAATATACGTAATAAACAAATTACTATTACTATATCATTACTCTTATCGCAGTATTACTACATATATATTCTATTAATATGTTAAAAGTAATGTACTATTAATATTAGTATTAATATATTACTATAATACTACTCTTACTCTCTCTGTCTCTCTATCTCTTTCTCTCTCTCTCTCTCAATCTCTCTCTGTCTTTCTTTTCTATTAATTATATTTTTATATTAGTAATTTAAAAATTTTATACTAATAAATTTTTATATTATTTACTAATTTCGAAATAACTATAGACAATCCGATAAATGAAGAAGAAGAAGAAGAAGAGGAAGAGAGAAAAAAACTATTAAGAATAGAAATACATATGGATTCGTCGTTATCTTTGAACAGTCAGTGACATAACGGGTTTCCCGGATAAATACACATAGCCTAAGTCACACTCGTAAACTCCCATTAAAACTAATACACGTTAAAGTTTAAAGTGACGCACTGGTTACGAATTTCTAAGATCTAAAATCTATTCCTGGCAATAACGAGTTCGTTTATCTTAACCGGATAATACTCTCCAAATTAATTTGTCAATTCGAAATCGATAAAACCTATCGATTATAAAAACGGTCCGTACGGAAAATGGTACGGTGAATTGCCTGATTTTTTTTTTTTTTTATCATCAAATAATCGAAAAGTGGATCGGCCCGAGAGGAATTCGATGATTAATTCGATGAAATACGATTGTTCGTAAGGGAATCCTATTGTACAAAACTGAAGGAAAGCATAAAATTGGTCGACGCGATGAAAGAACAAAAAAAAAAAAGAGGAATCAAAAAAAAAAACTCTTCTCGAACGAAATCTTCAAAAATAATTTCCATCTCTTCTCTTTTCTTTACTTTACTTTACTTTTCTTTACTTTCCGAGATGTTTTTTGTTTTCTTTATCTTGCTCTTTCTTTTTCTTCTTTGCTTTCTTTCTTTATTTTCTTTTTTTTTTTTTTTTTTTTTCTTTTACATTTCAAACGGACCGAAGAAAAGCATAAAACTCGTACCGTTCGCAAAATGTCACTCGGCAAATTTCATGGATTATTCTGGATCGAAGTACTCTACTTCGCCGCGTGGAATGGTGTGTGTGTGTGTGTGTGTGTGTGTGTGTGTGTGTGTGTGTGTGTGTGTGTGTGTGTGAGAGAGAGAGAGAGAGAGAATCAATGGCGACTATTTTGAGAGATCTCGCCGCGACGAAGAAGACGAAGAAGACGAAGAAGACGACGACGACGAAGACGATGAGTCGAGAACGTTCCCTCCGTCTTCATCGTCGTAGCCGAAGAATCTTCAAAGACGCAACCCTGCTCCTTGCTAACAGGGTCTCTGCCCACAAACATTATCGAATATATTCACTTCCTCTCCTAAGTGAAATGGAACCTGCCATTTTAGAGACAGCGAAATATGTCATACACATACGCATATGCCCCACGAAATTATTATTTATATTATTTATATTCGTATATGTATGCGTTTTATATATATACACACATAATATATTATAGTTAGAATTTATGATATATAATATATGAACACATACAAATACACACACACACACCTATAGGATGATATTTTTTTTAAGCAAGTGCAATAATACATGTGTATGTGCGTTTAAAAAAAAAAAAAAATGATCACAAGTATGTAGTCCAGAACCATTCGTCTTTTCTCTCCAACACATATTTCTAATTAATGAATATAATACCAACTAATTAACTATTAATATCCATATCTAAACAAAATATCTATATGTGTATATATTATAAAAAAAAAAAAAAAAAAAAAAAAAAATGTGATTAACTTTGAAAAATTCTAATCTTTCTTTCCTTTTTTATTATTTTTTTTTTTTTTTTTTATAAAAATCTTAGCGAGTAATCGGAAGAAAATCATTAGTAAACTCTTGGAACATTTAGGGCTTCGAAAGAGCAATAAGAGGCATATCATCCTCCCCGCAGGCATTTGGCAACAAACAGTTTATTTCTGGGCCCCTCTCTCTCACTCTCTCTCTCTCTCTCTCTCTCTCTCTATCGCGCGCGCGCGCGCGCGCTCGGCGGCACAGGCCGCTTTAGAAAACGCAGCGAAATGATTCTCGCAAGTGGACGACGGGTACTTTCGAGCCTCGTGGTTGCAATTCCGACGAGTGTAACCAACACGTCATATTGATCTCATTTTAACCGACCAACAGATGCCTTTCGTCCGATCACTATGCACAAACGGGGCGGGGGCGGGGGATGATTCCCCATAGAAACTAAAGGGGTGATTTATATAAGAATTGGCAGCGCCACTCGTAAACGCAGTTTCCGTTCTATCTTATAATGAAACAAATTAATTACGGACCATTTACGGATAGGCTCGACGTACGTATTTTTTCATTTATTTATTTTTTTTTTTTTTTTAAGGATTTCCCAAAGATAACTGCAGTCGTTCGACGTACACACTACGTCGTATCAAAAAACGTGACTGTATTAACCCTTATAGTCGATAAAATTCTGCATCCTTTCGAACGAAAAATTGTAAGCGAACGCAATTTAACCATCTTTACGTCTCGATGATATTCGAACGTTCATTTATATTGTTGACATTGTGATATTATTAATTCATGAAAATTCGTTTTACGTCAATTATTGACACAATATTAATGATGGGAAAAATAATTTTTTGCCGAGGATACGACCGAGCATAACAAAAGAATGAATCCTTAATGGCGAAAGGGTTAATAATTTAAAAAAAAAAAAAAAAAAAAAAAAAATTTCTATGAGAAATAAGTATTCGAGGATCGAAAATAATTTCTTCGCAAAGATCGATAAATTATTCATCGAGAAAGTAGGTATCGTATTCTGTCAAAGTAACACGTAATAATCTTAATTTACGTTATCCAACGGGCGCGTTCTTAAACATCAAACAATAAAACAAAAAAGATGGCCGCTATTAAAAATGAATTGGAACTGTTTCAAACGTTCTTCTTGATTTTGTATATTTCGCAAAACGTTTTTAATAAAACGAGACACGCGTTATACGAGTTTCTTTTCCATCAACGTTTCAGAAAGAGAGAGAGAGAAAAAAGAAAAAAAAAATAGATTAAAAAAAAAATAAAAAAGAAAAAATTCCGAACCCGACGATATTTTTTAATAGTACAGGACGGAGCCAAAATTTCTTAGGCGATCTTTTAAAACTCGATTACTCTCTTTCACGAGACTTTTAGGTTAATTTTTTGTTCCCCGATTGCAACTAAGTTCCTACGCTTGTAGTTTTACGATCTGAAGAGAAAGAAAAAAAAAAAAAAAAGAATTTTTCAAAAATTTTTGAAAATTGCCTAGGAACAATTTTGGTTCCAATCTAGAGAAACTTCTTGGCAATAAATCCTGTGTATTTTGCGATAGTGTTCGTGGTACGCTATCTTCTTTCATCCTTTTCTTTTCGTTTAGGTTATACGCACACGGATATATACACACATATACAGACACGCACCAACATAGAAAATAGCAATTTCTCCTTCGAGGGGTTCGACGATCTGTAAGATGAACTAAAAGGATATCGATCGATCCTTGACTGATCATTCGCCATACGAAGTGACTGCTCCTTTGTTGTACGAAGTTAGGAGGGTGGAAAAACGTAATCAGATGCCCTCTCTTCCTTTTACGAGCCAGTACAGGGTGGCCCAAAAGTTCTTGGATGATTTTCAAAAATAATCCATTATTATTTTTATTTTTTCATTTTCTTTTTTTTTTTTTTTTTTTTTCTAAGAGACTTTTCGTAGGCTAATCTTTCTTCCTTTCTATTCGGGGGTGTTTTTTTTTCTAGATTGTAAAACCGCATGGTTAAGAATTTTCGGACCATCCTGTATATAATCCGAAGAAAAGAATGGGGTAGAGAAAGAGAAAGAGAGAGAGAGAGAGAGAGAAAGAGAGAGTGAGAAAGAGAGAAAATTCTTCGAAAATTTGTACCGTTAAGAAACGACTATAGAATAATTATGTTAATGAGGTTATCGTCGATGCAGAACACAAGTTACGAGATTTACGTGCCCAACTGACGTACTTCCGGTTATAAAAATTCATTTTCATTGTTAAACGCTAATATTACATATTCATATATTGGTCGCTCTCCCCCCTCCCCTCTTCCGCCCTCAATGCCTTTGAAAAAATATTAAAGATATTATAAATCGTATATTAGTTAGGAAGAGTTACCCAGATGGCGCACCTGAGATTAATGTTTTCGACGTATTTGTCGGGGGAGATTAAAAAAAAAAAAAGAATTTAAAAAAAAGGAAAGGAAAAAATAAACAGGTAGTTTCGCAGTTTCGTTTTCTCTTCGTGCACTTAGAATTACGAAGAGAGAGAGAGAGAGAGAGAGAGAGGGGAGAGACGATCGCGACAAGAATAACCATCAAGTAGAGAGAAAACAAAATAGATGTTCAGGAAACTCCGTAGAAATTGGGACAGATTCTATAAATAAAAGAAATGTCGGTCTAACGTAATCCTTAAAATTAATCAAAATTTTTAAGAAGACGTCGTAATTATTAGCATACAAATGATAAGTGGTTAATGAGTGAATTTGGCACACTGTATTTGTTACACGATAAAATAATAATTTGATTAGACGGAATAACGAATTAACACTCGTTACATATACGCATACATAGATACATACGTACATACATACGTACGTACGTACGTACGTACGTGTACGTGCCTGTGTGACGTGCGTGCATGCGTACGTGCGTGAGTGCGTGCGTGTGAAAGCACTTGAGAAATAAATTGGCTAAGGTACAAAGAAATATTGTTAATTCAATCGGATTAAAGTATCGGATTGAAACGTTCATTGATATTAAAAGTTCGTTCGAAGCATAAAAGTAAAATGGAAAGGTACAAATTGCGTGTGTTTTATATTAATCGTTGCATACCTTGGGAAACTCGGCACGCCGGTCGAATGGAAATCTGGACGACCTATTATTAGTCGTAGGCTCGAAAAACGATTTGCTATCCTCATCCAATTGTTGTTGTATTTCTTGAAGTAGTTTGTCTCCCGACTTGCCGCGGAATCTCTCACCGAATCTCGGCTTATCGCGGAAATAAAATGACATTTCCGCGAGTGCGCTTTAATGCACGAGACTATGATCACAAGCGCGCGCACAAGTACACACATACACAAACAAACACACACACTTCGCGATCACGATCTATTATGTCTGATCTTTTCCAATACACTTTTAATTAAAATTTTGCGCTTTCCGGTTTTTTTATTTTTTTTTTTTTTTTTGAAAAAAGAAAGAAATGTATTAAAAATATAGTCGATTCGATCGATATCCTTCACACGTTACGACAAATTCGTATTAAAAAATTCGTCGAACGACCACACGGTACGGAGTCTCGCGCGTTACTGAATCTCGCGCCGATTCATAAGTAGATACGACATCAAACCGGTAAGCGGCGCATGCGCCCTGTGAATCGTCTCTAACGAAAGAATCGAATGCTCCGTGCCGATTGGTCCCGCTTCCAAACGAGACAACCAATCGCAACCCGTAACGGCCCTATTTATCGCTGCAAATTCCTTCGCAATTTTCCGATGCTTACAAAGGTCAGCTTGCTATATCTAAATTTAATCTGGGACTGCTTAGGACGGATACGACTTTTATCTTCGATTTATTGGCACAAAGAGTACGCGTGATAATAGTTTTTCATTCTAACATCGAATAGATCGATGGCATGATCGAATTAACATTTTTCTTTTTTCTTTTTTGTTTTTTGTCAAAACTTCATGGAAATGTATTTATGACTAATATTAATGGACCGTTAATTGACACGGGGTATCGTATAAACAGAATGGAAATCATTTTAAAACGATTTATCTTGGGTAATGAACAAATTCATCTGTTACCCCATGCCAAACAAATGATTTTATAAATAATTGAACAACAAAACTAACGTTAGAGTAAATAAATAAAAATGCAAACAATTAGATGTCATATCTGCTGTATATAGGAACGATGGTAAAGTAGATAGCATCATGATCGACAGACAATGCCAAATATGCCTAGCCAATCAAAAATTTCTCTCCATTGGCGAATTTGTCCATTGATCAATTTGTAACGATACAATGCCAATAACAATATTCCTTAATTCCGTTTTTATATCAAAAATTATATGTTATATGCGAAAGGAAATATTATGAAGATTTTTATTACAATATTGTTATTTTCGTAAAATAGTAACATTATACACTCTTCATATACATACTAACATGAAAATAAAAGAAAAAAAAACGAAGTTTAAATACAGTCATTAGCTCGATATTATTTCTAATAGAATGTGTGTGTGAGTGTTATCATATTTTACATGATAAATTATGTTGCATTAAAAATAATATCGATTGGCCAGGTTTCATCACGCGAAGTTTGCTGCTTTTAGAAACCCTAATTCATATTAATATATATATATATATATATATATATATATATATATATATATATATATATATGTATATAAAATTTTACTGATTCTATTACTGTATTATTAATTACTATTGCCACGCGATGTTAGCTCGTCGAAGTCTTATATTAAACTGGAACGTTATTTCTCAATGTCGCTCGAATCTTCACGGCTCTGTTGTTTACAATTACTATTCGGAAACTGTATGTATATACTCTCTTTCTCTATCTCTCTCCATTTCCTTTTCTCATTCTTCAGGCTCTCATTCTTTCTCTTCCTATCTTTCTCGATTTAAAATTCGTGACTAAAGAAACGTGTATCATACACATGGTGTGTGGTGTGTGTGTAGGTGTATATATATATATATATATATATATATATAATCAAATAAATGCATTTAAATATAGAAAGATTGATCCTTGACGAAAGAATTTCTTCCTGGCAATAAAATTAATTTACCTCTATTGAAATTTTACGTAAACGATTTTAGAACAGTACCACCATCTTTCGTAAAGTCTTTTAAACAACGATTATACAGATTTATAAGTTGGATTATGTTAACTATAAGGATGTAATGATTCTAGCATATTTTTAAATACTCCTTGATACACGTGAAATGTAACAAATTTCATCAATTGTTATATATCATCATACTATAGGTTATATCCAATATTCTCTATGAGTTATACGAATTTTGCTCAGTTGGTAATACAGTTTCATTGATGCGACATCATAGAAGAACAAATGAAAAGTCCCACGGAGGAAGATGTTAGTCGTGCTAGTGAGAGAGGCCGGGAAACATCATTGGACAGTGAGATGTTAACGTTTAATACCTAAGAGTAATTGTTGAAAGAATGAACGAATTTGGACAAAAGTGAACAGAAATAGCTTCGGTATTGATCCGTTAATAACGATTTACTTTTTATTTTATATTCTACCATTATTCTCCTTCGATACAAGGTCGTAAATTACCATTGTCCTTTGAGTTAAACTGTGACATATAAGAGCTTCTTCAAACCACCTTCGAGAACATGGATAAAATAGAATTCTTTTGTGAGGCTTTGAAACGTATTCGCATGGAAACTGAATATGGTAAAATTTTCTTTTTATATATAACATATATATATATATATATATATGTTATATATATATATATATGTTATATATATATATATATGTATATATATATATATATATATATATATATATATATATATATATATATATATATATATATTATATGCTGGTACATAACATATATATACTCTTGATATCCACCAGTTATGTGCCCACGCCCATATATATATATATACAACCACACATTAGTTTTCTTCAATTTATGTTACTAGGAGCAGATCGAATAACTGAAGAAGGTATACTACCGACAACAGTAAATGGAATACCAATACGGAAATTATTTGTTAGTAATGTAGCTCAAAGGGTATGTTTCCCATTAATGGCATACGTTCTTTTCATTTTGTTTTCTGTTCTTTTTTTTATCCAGGTTGCCAACAATGGCGCCTGATGAGAGCTACCCTCCATCCATATTCATTTGAATATTTCTCTTTATCTTATACCTCCATAAATTTTTCTCTCTCTTTTCGATAAATAAATGACATCGTCCGAAGAGAACCAATATATTAATAATTGAAATTATGATTTAAAATGGAAATATGGAAATTCATTTTTAATATGGAAATATGGAAATTAATTTTTATGAAAAGATCTGAGAAATTTTTTTAAGATTAAATATGGAATCTTTTTGGAGCACAATTTTGGTTATCGTCGTTTTTCTATAAAAAAAAGAAAAAGAAATTCGACGTAAAGCAATATAGTTGACAAAAAATTATCTATCTATTTATTTATTCATTTTTTATCTATCGTCAAAATAAAATACAACTCAATTCGATTAAGTAATTTGTTACAAGAAAGAATGATTTGATAGTATTTGTTTCGATCTTATTTTATATCGACTGAAACAATACTTGTTAAAAATTGCAAGGTAACATCTTATGACCCTCTCTTGTTGGCTTGTAAAAAAAAAGAAAAAATAATTATTATTTTCAAGGAAAATATATTAATTATATCTTTTACAGTCTACGTATAAAGATTTGGCTGCAGTATTTGGGAGATATGGAAAAGTCGAAAGTTGTTATTTGAAAACAACTCACAGTAGAAGTAATTATGCATTTGTTACGTTCAGTAATGTTGCCAGCGCAACAAAGTAAGATTTTTTTTAACGTTCGAAAAAATCTATAAATATAAAATATACTACTATTACTTTATTCTTTTTTTTTTTTTAAATTTATAGAGCAAGAGAAGTTGGAAGTAGAAAAAAAATTCATTTACATAACAGAGATTTAAAAGTTATGCCAGCAGATCCGTGGCATCAGCCAGACAGTATACAAGTTAAAAATTCGATAAAGGATATAAATAAATATCGTAAGAAGTCTTCCACCGAAGAAACCAGTCAGAATACTGTACAAAATTATATAAATTCTCCGATTGATACATTAAATGACGATTGTTTAATGCACGTTTTTCTTTATTTACCGATTAAGAATAGAATTGCCATAGAAAGAGGTAAAATAATATTTGATCCCTCTCCAACGTTACATTTTTTTATCTCAAAATTCTCTAATATATGTTTTTAATTAATTCCATTCGTTATATATATATATATATATATTTTTTTTTTTAGTATGCAAACGTTGGAGGGCTGTAGCTCAAAAATCATGGTACACCGTAAAAAAGTTGGATCTTTCCAGTGATACATGGGGAATTTCACCAACTGATAAAAAAATTTGTACATCCGATTTGCGTGAAGTATTATTACGATGCGGAAGATTTTTAAATAATATAGATTTTTCGCAATATTATCCCTCTTTAACGCGAAGTACTTTACTCATTATTGGTAGATTTTGCCATAATTTAGAAGTAATTGATATTAGTGGACTTGAAATATCTTCATCGGGCATAGAATTATTAGCTAGAAATTGTTCGAACATTAAGAAGCTTAACTTGGGTTATTCGATGCACTATTCGACGCACATTTGTGACAAAGACTTTATAATGTTATTTGAAATGAACAAAGGCTTGAAGTACTTGAATCTTTATCAGATTAACATATCGGGCAAGTGCCTAAATTTTCTTTCACCTACTGCATTTGAAGAGCTCATTTTAAATTCTTGTGATGGTATCCAAGAATCACACTTTGCCAGTGTAAGTTTAATATCTATATATATATATATATTTTTTTTTTCTCAGCGATTTTATATTTAAAAAAAATAATCTATATATATTTGATTAAATTTTAATATCATTGATTCAGGCATTGGAGCATCTGAACAGTTTGAAAAGCTTGCAGATAAAGGACTGTGTATGTGTAACAAGTCGTATATTAGAAGCAATTGGAAAATATTGTATAAATCTAAGAGAATTTGAGTTAACCAGAGAGTGTCTATTTCTATCCGTGCCCATATGCGAAGACGCATTACAAATAACCCATCTCGTTAATCTCGAGGTTCTGAAACTTATACAGAACGACTTTATAAACGATGATTTCTTAATTGCTTTGGCTGCAAAATGTAAAAAACTGATATATTTAGATCTTAACGGTAAGCTGGAATTATTAAATAAATAAAAAAAAAAAAAAAAAAAGAAATAATAAACCGCCGACACAATAATACATAACAATCGAGTATATATTTTTCAGTTAATGTAATATTAATATAATTTGTTTGTTTTTCAGGCTGCTATAACGTGACTGATACGGGATTACAGGCTATCGCAACTTTACCAAGATTAGAAACTTTAATAATCAGCAATTTGAACAAAGTAACAGCCGTAGGTCTAGACAATATGTGCAACATAAAACAACTAGATTGCAGATCTTGTATTTCGATTAATGATACGGGCTTGGCCATCCTCATTCATGTGTCTCCTAATTTGGAATTACTTGATCTAACTGGTTGTAAGGGTATAACTAATGATACTATTGACGTGGCCGAATATGTTACCAGTCGTAGAACCAACAATATTTATTTAACGATATACGTACATGGAACTAGCGTCACCCGTTTTGAACATACATCCCCCAATTTACTATTACTACGCGTACCATCTCAGAGAGTACCTGATTATGACTAAATTCAAATCCGTATATAATTTTATGTGTTATCATGCAATTAATAGATTTACTAAATAATCAAATAATACAGAATATAATGAGGCTCAGGTCTCGCACATTAGGATATCTGTGTAGTTTCCAAAATCACTGATTGAAACAAAAAAAGAAAAAAAAAATCAAAAAAAGAAAAAAAAAGAAAACAAAAAAAAATTAGAAAAAAAAAGTATGAAGATTTAATGAACGATGTAAACGGATCATTTTTCAATAATCTTTAATCCAATGCCAATAAGCCGACAGCCTCATTTTCTGTTTTACATAAGTTTGTAGTATTTGTACGAGAATCGAAAGAGAAAAGAAAGGAAAAAGGGTGTTTTTGTAGAAGAACAGTATTAGTACATAACCCCCGTATTTGTTTGTAAAAAGAAAAGAATAGCAAAAGATAGAAGGATTATTTGCTATAAAATATTTAACATACTCTATGTAATATCTATTTAAAAAAAAATAATAATTAAAAGGAATAACTTAATGGCTATTCGTCGCTTTGATTTTTTTTTTTTTTGTGATGGTTCAAAAACAATGACAATGAGTCCAGGGACGTAACTTTTCGATTCAAAAGATGAAGTTCTAGGCTAGGGGACGATCTTATAAAATTATGTTTCTTTACTGGACTTTGATGGTTATCGAATTAATTGTTTTTGTTTTTTTTTTTTTTTTTTTTTTTTTTTTTATTTCTCTTTTATTTTATTGCATCACGACGAGTAAACATCGAAATTCTTTTTCGTACTACGGGTTAAAGCTCTTAAGTAATTTTACTTTCGATTATTTTATAATTATTTAAACAATGATAAATCAATGTTTGAACAATAATTATATATTCGTTGAAACATTGCACGGCTAGGAACGCGCGTTTTTTGACTAAAAAGTAATTACAATTTTTTATCCAATTAGATTCGAATTTTGAACTCCCATAACGTTTAGGTAACTTTTATCCAATATCAACATATGACGAATTTCTTGCAATCATTCAATAATAAACACATATCTAATCTAGTGTTGGGTAAAGAATAAACTCAATTTTGTTTCTCACATACATATACATATATTTTTTTTTTTTGTATTTTTCTTGTTTTTATTCTTTATTATTTTAATATAACCATATAACATTTAGACAATTAATATAACTGCAATTATACACATTTTTTCACATGCAACAAAGAATTTGCACATATATTAATAATATCAGCCACAATAAAAGATTGTACATGTTTAAAACTGAAAATACACGCTGCGCACCTTGGAACTAATATCGCTAATGTATCTATCAACATATAATACATCTTGAAACCTGACATTTTAACAGCCAAACAATATTCGTTTATATTACTTTTATTTATTTATTGTTAAAGAAAATATGCGAAAATAAGTGGTATTATGCGAATTACTATTATCATTATATTTATTATTACCATTTATAAACATTCAAGAAATATATTAGATCTGATTTAAAATATGGACCAGATGATTGTTTGTTAAATGGATTAGCTGTTTGTTTAAATGTAGATGGAAGGCTTTACACTTATGCTTTTATTCATATTAACGACATATATATGTTTTCATTTTATTTTTTAAACATTCTTATTGTAATATACTTTGATAAATCTAAGCCGGATTGAAATAGGCTGATAATGCCTATACTGTAGGTACATTTATGAAAGTTATCTTTTAGAAAAGTGGGGATGGGGAGAATAAAAAAGAAAAAGAAAAAATAGAGATAAATAAATAGATAGCTTGATAGAAAGATGGATAGATAGTTGGATAGATATATATAAATTGTTGGGTACGATCGTCTTGAATAGAATTACATAGATAATCTTCATATATGCCTTCTATGTGTGCCATATGATTTTGCCTTATATTGTATAAAGTGTAATTCGCTTGGTACACATAACATTACATCGATCAAAGTTACTGTCATTTCTCTCTAATAAATTTCTTTTCACCAATACATATTAGCAAGCGAATTACACTTTATAAGGCAAAATTATATGGCATAATGTATGTAATTCCATTCAAGACTTTAGTACCTAACAATTTATCTATGTATCTAACTATCTATCTATATATATATATAAATAAAAATTTAAAAATCTATATTCCGATGACTATATATCTAACCGTATGTTACTAAAAAAAGTGATTGATATATATATATGCGTATATACACATACATAGATACACACACACACAGATGTATGTGTATATACATATATACATATATAATCACATAGCTTGAAATATGGCGTATAGTATGTAGTTTGACTCTAGAGATACTATTAATCTAACTATTTAAATGTCTATAAATATGATACAAATTATTAAGCGACAGAGATGGTTTATCGTATGTAATTTATTGAAATTACATAAGATAAACTCTATACATAAACATGCGACAAATCTATCTATAAGCATAAGTATTATATTATATATATATATATTAACATTTAACATACTAGAGGCCACATTTCTTTATGTATAAGATTTGTGTAAAAAGCGAATTAAAACATTTAGGTCGATCATATAGACTAAAATAAACCATTTATAACATAATATTAATTGATCGACATTTAGCAAATTAATTATTTGTCTTAATCGGAAGATAGTTTTTCTTTTTCTTTTTTAAATTAATCATTTGGATAATGTCTACGATAAGAGTGTAGTATACTGTTATCGTAGCTCGTTAAGTAGATACATATATATGTACGTATATGAAATAAAAGAACCGCATGAAATAGCTGTATGAGACGGAATAATGTCTCTTTTAATAATGCGTGTGCGCGCGTGATTTTGTGTTTGTGTATGATCGCGTTGTGTATGAAAGAGGAAGAGATCGTTTGTGTGGGGTGTGTGTGTAGTGTAAATGTTGTTTGTGAGAGGGAAAGAGATCGTTTTTTTGTATCTGTGTATTAGTGTTTAACTAACATTTTAAAGATGTCAGGTACAGATTTTCTAACGACAAGTTGACTTAGCTAATATTTTCTAAATGATCTATTCTACACCGGTTATTCATAATCATATATCCGTAAATCATCTCGTGTAACCTTGTATTCGGTGCGTGTGTCGTTATACCGTTTAATCCGTTTATATCCATCTTACATACTTGCCACAAATAATAATAAAAATAAATCTAACTCTTCTCTTTATTTGTATTTTTTTTTAAAGAGAGATCTAAAAACAACCCATCGAATATAAGAGGACAGTGACATCTAAATGGCGTGAAATGCCATAATGAT
Organism: Dolichovespula saxonica; assembly: GCA_911387935.1. Taxonomy (NCBI): domain Eukaryota; kingdom Metazoa; phylum Arthropoda; class Insecta; order Hymenoptera; family Vespidae; genus Dolichovespula; species Dolichovespula saxonica. The sequence continues at coordinate 5,744,832 of OU427001.1, forward strand.
GATCGTTGGTCCGAAATTTCTTTTTCCTCCAATAATTATTTCCTCTACGTTATATATCCCCTTTTCTATTTCTTCCTTTTGATTTTCTCTCATCTCTATTCCATTACCTTCCAACTACGAATCGATTCCTTGATATCATCCTTTTATGTGATTTTGATGGCGATACTGATGACGTGTTTATCGTTCATTGATCGATGATATTTTATAGTCGCAAATGGGGTTTGTGCAATGTTTTTTTTTTGTGTATAGATATTGACCGGCCATCTCGAAATTTTATCATTTATCGTTTGATTCTTTAAGGGAATGTACGAGGAGAACAGTTCGACTATGAAAATCGTTTTTCTACGATTAATTATCACAAAAGATGATAGCAAAGATAATAAATAAATAAGGAAAAATAATGTCACTGTCTTATACGGTCGAACTAAAAGTTAATAATAACTAATTTAAGAGTATTGAACTCTTATATAAGTGGTCAAGTATGTAAGAGTTACATTTATTCAGGATTGCACATTCGCCAGACGTGTCGGAGTGGTCGGCTCAAGATCCATAGTGCGGCATACCCAACCAGCAATGTCAACTTCTTCAGATTCGGCAGTTTTAATCCAATCATGATTCTAAAATTTGTTATCGTACTATAAATTACAACGATGTCCACCTTCCCCCTACCTCCTGCCTATCCCCTTACACCCGAGGGATACAATCTCTCGTTAAGTTTATTTGTTTGAAAAATTTTTATTATTTACCATAAGCGTCTTCAAGTCAGCCCTCTCGGATGGATTCTTCTTCAAGCAACGATCAACGAAATCAGTGAATTCTTCGCTGAAATAACCAGCTGGAAGTCTTGGCGGGGATTCGTTGACAATGTAATCCAATAATTCGAAAATCGCCATTGGTCTTGGGCTACTTCCGCCTGCGCAGTACACATACAATAATTTTAATATCGTACAGCGCATACGCAACAGTTAGTTAGCTTTATCGATCGACTAGATATACGACCAGGGATCTATTGCCTCGAATAATGCAAAACAATTTATTTTCGAAAATTAATTGTTTTGCAAATCGTGTAAAAAGAAAGAAACAAAAAAGGGGAAACTTCGGGGGTGATTCATTAACGATTTAATCTTATAACTCGGATATCGTCATTGGTCCAGGGCTACTTCCGCCTACAGTACGGAAATATAAATTTCAATATCCTACAGCGCATACGCAACAGTTAGTTAGCTTTATCGATCGACCAGATACGCCCAGGGATCTATTGCCTCGAATGATGCAAAACAATTTCTTTTCGAAAATTAATTATTTTGCAAATCACGTAAAAAAAAAAGAAACAAAATAAGGGGAAATTTTGGCGGTGGATCATTGACGATTTAATCCTATACCTCGAATATCGCCATTGGCCCAGGGCGACTTTTGCCTACAGTACGGAAATATAAATTTCAATATCCTACAGCGCATACGCAATAGTTAGTTAGCTTTATCGATCGCCTACAGATGCCCAGGGATCTATTGCCTCGAATGATGCAAAACAATTTCTTTTCGAAAATTAATTATTTTGCAAATCACGTAATAAAAAAGAAACAAAATAAGGGGAAATTTTGGCGGTGGATCATTGACGATTTAATCCCATAACTCGAATATCACCATTGGCCCAGGGCGACGTTCGCCTACAGTACGGAAATATAAATTTCAATATCCTACAGCGCATACGCAATAGTTAGCTAGCTTTATCGATCGCCTACAGATGCCCAGGGATCTATTGCCTCGAATGATGCAAGACTATTTCTTTTCGAAAATTAATTATTTTGCAAATCGTGTAAAAAAAGAAACAAAAAAAGGGGAAATTTAGGCGGTGGTTCATTGACGATCGATTCCTATACCTCGAATATCGCCATTGGCCCAGGGCGACTTCCGCCTACAGTACGGAAATATAAATTTCAATATCCTACAGCGCATACGCAATAGTTAGTTAGCTTTATCGATCGACCAGATACGCCCAGGGAGCTATTGCCTCAAATAATGCAAGACTATTTCCTTTCGAAAATTAATTATTTTGCAAATCACGTAAAAAAAAAAAAAAAAGCAAAAATAGGGGAAATTTTAGCGGTGGTTTATTGACGATCTAATCGAATAACCCGAATATCGCCATTGGCCCAGGGCGACTTCCGCCTACAGTACGGAAATATAAATTTCAATATCCTACAGCGCATACGCAACAGTTAGTTAGCTTTATCGATCGACCAGATACGCCCAGGGATCTATTGCCTCGAATGATGCAAAAAAATTTCTTTTCGAAAATTAATTATTTTGCAAATCACGTAATAAAAAAGAAACAAAATAAGGGGAAATTTTGGCGGTGGATCATTGACGATTTAATCCTATACCTCGAATATCGCCATTGGCCCAGGGCGACGTTCGCCTACAGTACGGAAATATAAATTTCAATATCCTACAGCGCATACGCAATAGTTAGTTAGCTTTATCGATCGACCAGATACGCCCAGGGAGCTATTGCCTCAAATAATGCAAGACTATTTCCTTTCGAAAATTAATTATTTTGCAAATCACGTAAAAAAAAAAAAAAGCAAAAATAGGGGAAATTTTAGCGGTGGTTTATTGACGATCTAATCGAATAACCCGAATATCGCCATTGGCCCAGGGCGACTTCCGCCTACAGTACGGAAATATAAATTTCAATATCCTACAGCGCATACGCAACAGTTAGTTAGCTTTATCGATCGCCTACAGATGCCCAGGGATCTATTGCCTCGAATGATGCAAAACAATTTCTTTTCGAAAATTAATTATTTTGCAAATCACGTAATAAAAAAGATACAAAAAAAGGGGAAATTTAGGCGGTGGTTCATTGACGATCGATTCCTATACCTCGAATATCGCCATTGGTCCAGGGCGACTTCCGCCTACAGTACGGAAATATAAATTTCAATATCCTACAGCGCATACGCAACAGTTAGTTAGCTTTATCGATCGACCAGATACGCCCAGGGAGCTATTGCTTCAAATAATGCAAGACTATTTCCTTTCGAAAATTAATTATTTTGCAAATCACGTAAAAAAAAAAAAAAGCAAAAATAGGGGAAATTTAGGCGGTGGATCATTGACAATCGATTCCTATACCTCGAATATCGCCATTGGTCCAAGGCGACTTCCGCCTACAGTACGGAAATATAAATTTCAATATCCTACAGCGCATACGCAATAGTTAGTTAGCTTTATCGATCGACCAGATACGCCCAGGGAGCTATTGCCTCAAATAATGCAAGACTATTTCCTTTCGAAAATTAATTATTTTGCAAATCGTGTAAAAAAAAAGATACAAAAAAAGGGGAAATTTAGGCGGTGGTTCATTGACGATCGATTCCTATACTTCGAATATCGCCATTGGTCCAGGGCGACTTCCGCCTACAGTACGGAAATATAAATTTCAATATCCTACAGCGCATACGCAACAGTTAGTTAGCTTTATCGATCGCCTACAGATGCCCGCGGAGCTATTGCCTCAAATAATGCAAGATTATTTCCTTTCGAACATTAATTACTTTGCAAATCACGTAAAAAAAAGAAAAAAACAAAAATAGGGGAAATTTTAGCGGTGGTTCATTGACGATCTAATCGAATAACCCGAATATCGCCATTATTTTTGGGCTACTTCTGCCTTCAGTACGGAAATATAAATTTCAATATCCTACAGCGCATACGCAATAGTTAGTTAGCTTTATCGATTGACCAGATACGCCCAGGGAGCTATTGCCTCAAATAATGCAAGACTATTTCCTTTCGAACATTAATTACTTTGCAAATCACGTAAAAAAAAGAAAAAAACAAAAATAGGGGAAATTTTAGCTGTGGTTCATTGACGATCTAATCGAATAACCCGAATATCGCCATTATTTTTGGGCTACTTCTGCCTTCAGTACGGAAGTATAAATTTCAATATCCTACAGCGCATACGCAATAGTTAGTTAGCTTTATCGATCGACCAGATACGCCCAGGGAGCTATTGCCTCAAATAATGCAAGACTATTTCCTTTCGAAAATTAATTATTTTGCAAATCACGTAAAAAAAAAAAAAAGCAAAAATAGGGGAAATTTTAGCGGTGGTTTATTGACGATCTAATCGAATAACCCGAATATCGCCATTATTTTTGGGCTACTTCTGCCTTCAGTACGGAAATATAAATTTCAATACCGTACAGCGCATACGCAACAGTTAGTTAGCTTTATCGATCGCCTACAGATGCCCGCGGAGCTATTGCCTCAAATAATGCAAGATTATTTCCTTTCGAACATTAATTACTTTGCAAATCACGTAAAAAAAAGAAAAAAACAAAAATAGGGGAAATTTTAGCGGTGGTTCATTTACGATCTAATCGAATAACCCGAATATCGCCATTATTTTTGGGCTACTTCTGCCTTCAGTACGGAAATATAAATTTCAATACCGTACAGCGCATTCGCAATAGTTAGTTAGCTTTATCGATCGCCTATAGATGCCCGGGTAGCTATTGCCTCAAATAATGCAAGATTATTTCCTTTCGAACATTAATTACTTTGCAAATCACGTAAAAAAAAAAAAAAAAAAAAAAAAATAGGGGAAATTTTAGCGGTGGTTCATTGACGATCTAATCGAATAACCCGAATATCGCCATTATTTTTGGGCTACTTCCGCTTACAGTACGGAAATATAAATTTCAATACCGTACAGCGCATTCGCAATAGTTAGTTAGCTTTATTGATCGACTAGATATTCCCAGGGACCTATTGCCTCGGATAATGCAAGACAATTTCTTTTCGAACATTAATTGTGTTGCAACTCACGTAAAAAAAAAAAAAAAAAAAAAACGTATACCTCGATTTGAGAAATTATCGCGTCACAAGCAAGACAAAGAGAGAGAGAGAGAGAGAAAGAGAAAGAGAGACAGAAAGAAAGAGTGGAAGAGAGAGAGAGAGAGAGAGAGAGAGAGAGAGAAAGAGAGAAAGATAGAAAAGATTTGACGAACGCATATGAGCGTCCGTAACACTCGAAAAGTTAAAATCATGCGAATTATTTGTATACGAACTATGTCCAGGTGTTGGTAGAGCAGCAGCTCCTTCTTCGCTGGTACTTGCTGCAGCAGCAGCACCCTCCGTTGAAGAGGGTTGTTGACTTCCTATTGGTGTCGCAAATATCTCTGCCAAAGTCTTCTCGTCGGGCGGTGGAATCGGATACATGCCGATGGCCATTTCAACCAATGACAAACCCAACGACCAAATGTCGCTTTGTACGGAGTAATGAGTACCTTGTAATCGTTCCGGCTGTAAACGTGAACATACAATTATTAGCGTATTTTTAGGTATGACATTACAAGAGGGCCGATATTTCCGATTAAATATACTTACCGACATATAACTTCTGGTACCAACGAATGAATTAGCCATGGAATCAATCAGTTGACCGGATACACCAAAATCACAAATCTTTATTTCCCCTGCGCTATTCACGAGAATGTTGCTTGGCTTAACGTCACGATGCATGATAGCGTGCTTGTCGCGCAAATAACTTAGACCTTTCAGCACCTGGGGATGACAAAAAAATAAAAAAAAAAAAAAAAAAAAAAAAAATTCACTATTATAACATATGTTTATATCATATTTATCATATATATATATTTATATTTATATTTATATATATATATATATATAGATGAATATATTAAATGGATACATAGATAGATAAATACCCAATAGAATCATAAAAGGAAAAAAATATACGATACATTTATACGGACGCGAGCCCGTATAAATATGCATATACACATAAACTAATGTACAAACATGATTGAAGCGAACTGAACTCAGCTGTAAAAACAGTACCAACAAATGAAACGTCGAAGTTATTATCATATAAAATACTATTAAACAAATAATTGAAATGACACGGCACAATGGAGACGCAAGGGATATCTGCAAAAAATCTTTGGTCAAATTTAAACAATTCTATCTCGCAGTCCTTAAAAAAAAGATTAACCGAAACAGAAATCGAAGCACTTCATAGCGAATTGATAACTACAGATCATGTAATACCTTTGGAGGAGTTATGCGCAAAATTAAATACGGACGTGGCGAACGGCCTTACGGAGAAGGATGCTAAACAATTACTTAAAAAAAATGGACCGAACGTTTTGTCTCCGCCAAAGGAAACACCTGAATTTATCAAATTTTTATTATGCATGTTCAGCGGTTTCGCAAGCTTACTGTGGATTTGCGCGATTCTATGTTTTCTACTAGTCCTTATAAGTTATTTAATGAAGGAAGAACAATCTGGAATCGAATGGTTGGGTGTTATAATAATCGTGATATGTCTCTTATCTGGAATATTTGCTTACATACAGGAAAGCAAGAATACGAAAGTAATGGATTCGTTCAAGAAGATGGTACCTACGTTTGCAACAACGATCAGAGATGGAAACAAGTTACGCATCGGTACCGAGGAATTGGTACTCGGTGATTTGGTAGAGATCAAACTTGGAGATAAAATACCTGCCGATATCAGGATAATTAAATGCAACGGATTGAGGGTAGAAAATTCTAGTATTACAGGTGAAAATGAACCGGTCGTTCGTACGGACTATCCAACGGATCGAAACCCATTGGAATCATCTAACGTCGCCTTTTTCTCTTCGTTTGCCGTTGCTGGGGATGGTACGGGTATAGTTATCGCAGTCGGGGACAGTACTATGATCGGTAGATTGGCGGGATTAACGTCTTGCGTAAAAAAGACCGAAACCCCGATCGCTAAAGAGATCAAACATTTCGTTCATATCATCACGGTGGTTGCTGTAATCTTTGGTGTAATATTTTTTGGACTTTCCCTGATGTTAGAACCGAATTTGATAAAAGCCTTTACGTATTTGCTTGGTATCATTATCGCGAACGTGCCTGAGGTCTTGCTTATAACAGTTACGACGTGTTTGACCTTAACCGCGACCAAAATGGCTAATAAGAATTGTCTCGTGAAGAATTTGGAGGGCGTTGAAACTCTTGGTTCGACATCGACGATCTGTTCCGATAAGACTGGAACTTTAACTCAAAATAGGATGTCGGTTTCGCATATATGGTTTGGATATAATACGTTTTCTTTCTCGCAGACCGAAAAGATCGGCGCTGAAAAGGATATATTGATGGAGAAACCTGCCTTCAATAACGTCTTGAGAGATGCCACTCTTTGTCTACGCGCTGAATTCACGGCAGAAAGTACACTCGTTGTACCGATTGAACAACGTAATGTCATTGGCGACGCATCGGAAACCGGTATATTACGTTTTTGCGAGCACATACACGCCACCGACACGTTTCGTCAGAAATATCCAAAAGTAGCCGAGATACCATTTAATTCAACCCTCAAATATCAATTGTCGATACACCGTAACGTTAATTCGTACATACTGATCATGAAAGGAGCGCCGGAAGTAATATTGGATTATTGCACGACGATACTGACTATGGACGGTCAAACGAAAAACATGGAAGTTTCTGATATACAAACGATAAAGCACGCCTGTACTGAATTAGCATATTTAGGTGAACGGGTATTAGCTTATAGCGATCTGACTTTATCCGGGAATATATACGGCCCTAATTACCAATTTAGCACGAACTCTCAGAATAAATATAACTTTCCAATGAAAGGTTACAGATTTGTTGGTCTAATAAGTTTGATAGATCCGCCTAGGCCGGGCGTACCGGAAGCGGTTCAAAAGTGTCGTACGGCTGGTATAAAAGTGATCATGATAACTGGTGATCATCCAGTAACGGCAATGGCCATAGCTAGAAAAGTTGGTATTATAAGCGAAGGTCACGAAACTAAATATGAAATAACTTTGTTGAATGATGCCCAACCATCTTTCACGGTTGTACCCGATATCGTCACGGACGCTATAATCCTAACAGGTGCAGAATTAAGAAGTATGGACGTCGATGATCTGGATAATATTATTAAGAATTACGAGGAGATTGTTTTTGCTCGTACAACGCCGCAACAAAAGTTGATGATAGTGGAAAGTTGTCAAAGGTTGGGAGAAATTGTAGCTGTTACTGGGGATGGAGTAAACGACGCGCCTGCTCTAAGAAAAGCCGACATAGGAGTTGCTATGGGAATCACGGGATCAGACGTAGCGAAAAATGCAGCAGACATGATACTCATGGATGACAACTTTGCATCTATTGTTACGGGAGTGGAAGAAGGTAGACTGATATTCGACAATTTAAAAAAATCCATTGCTTATACATTAACGTCCAGTGTACCAGAAATGTTACCGATGCTGGCCAGTCTTATGTTCGCCATTCCTTTACCATTTATTATTGAAATGGTACTTTGTATTGATGTTGGAACTGATTTAATTCCTGCTATATCGCTAGCCTATGAAAAAGCAGAATTAGATATCATGCAACGAGCACCTAGAAATCCTCAGTATGATAGATTAGTTAATAAACGTTTGATATCTATTACTTATGGTCAGATTGGAATGACCCAAGCTGCAGCAGGTTTCTATACTTATTTTATGGTTTTAATGCTGAATGGATTCTTGCCCTACCGCCTATTAGGATTAAGATACGATTGGGAGAACAAAGCGATCAATGATCTTGAAGATTCTTATGGGCAAACATGGACTTATAAGGCTAGAATGGAATTGCTCAATGAAGCACGCACAGGATACTTCCTATCTCTTGTTATAACACAAATGATAGATTTAGTAATGTGTAAAACAAGGCGTAATTCTATCTTTCAACAAGGAATGGACAATTGGTTTTTAAATTTTTCATTTGTATTTGAAATTATTTTAACAGGGATGCTTCTATATATACCAGGAACAGAAAAAATATTTAAGACTATGCCCTTAGTTCTTTATTGGTATTGGCCTTGTTTACCACTTGCAATATTTCTTTGGGTTTATGATGAATTCAGAAGACTTTGTATTCGTTTATTTCCAGGATGCCTTATCGAACGAGAAACCTATTATTAATTTTTTATACTTGGGATAAGTGGTATACATGTAGTTGATATTAGCCAATATTTAAGTATCTAGTTATTTAAGTATAGTATAATGGTTTTTGTAATTGTATCATTGATTGTATCTTTTCAAAGATTAATAACAAATTATTTATGGTACAAAAACCAATATGTTTGGGTATTAATAATAAGAAGAAGATATTACTTACAGCAGATGTAATAGTGCCCAGAATAGGTTCAGGAATTCTTCCAGCTTTTTTCAGTATCAAATCTAATGATCCTCCATCCATGTATTCCATGCATATGCTAATCTCACCATCACTGTAACAAAAAAATCACAACAATGCATAGGATATATTATTTTGAGATTAACTTTGATTTTAAGTTATATACTTTAATGATTATATTAACCTGTAGAAAGCACCATAGAAACCAACTATATGAGCAAAGTTACATTCGTGCAATACTTTCAATTCCCTTATGATCTGCTTTTTAATAGCTGGCTTTACTTCCAAACGAATCAACTGAAATAATATTAAGAGCATAACTAGTTAGAATATTTTTCTTTGAGTACATATATGTATATACATATATATATATAAATTTTGATCAAATGATCATACCTTTCTTGCCATAATAAGTCCATACTTCTTATGCCTAACTTTCATGACAACACCGCCATTGCCAGCGCCTAATTCGCCAAGTTTCTCAAAATCATCATCGCACAATTCTCCCACCTTCTCTTTTTGCCCTAAGAAACTTTCTAATCTTTTTCTTTGCTCCTCATCCATTTCTAATTCTTCCAATTTTTCTTGTATAGCATCAATACTCATTTTTCCCATTACACCACTAATCAAGATATAAAAAAAAAAATAACAGTTTAATGGAATACTAGATTCGATAGAAGCACAGAAAACAATTAATTTTTATAAGTTAATATAATTAATACTTACTCAGGTATAATGGGTGGTTCTGAATATGTAGGCAGTGGTGGAACTGATGGTGAAGGAGACACAGCTGGAACCGGTTCAATCGAGCCAGGTGGCAACTTCAGGTTTAATTTGTTTTTTGACATTTTTTATGTGAAGAAGTATCACCAACGCAATAAATCTATTCTAAGTTGTATAAAATATATATATACGTTTAATGTGAGTGAGGATTTATTAAAATTAATATATATAATATGAACTTTTTCACAGAGAGAATCAATAGGAAAATTATTTCATTTATATAAAAATTGTTTCTTACAGGCGCAGGTTCAGTACGCGAAAAAATGGTCTTTATCCTTTTCTTTGTAACGTTTTCCTCCCTCTCTCCTCCCTCCCTTTTTTTTTTTTTTTTTTTTTTTTTTTAGTTCGTCAAAATTTATTGTCTTTGTTCCGACAACACTCAATATAGTAATAACTTAGAAATCTAAGTTATTGCTTACGATGTTGCCTTAAAATTTTTCCGTGAGAAAATCGTTATTTTCTTTGATCTGTCAATCTCTCACAACTCAGTCTTGAGGGGTGAGTATTAAATACACACACACACACAGAGATATACGTATATATATATATATATATTTAATCGAGGAGAGAATTATTTTTCCGATTTATTTGTATTTTATTTAATTATTATTATTAATTATTTTTTTCTTCCTTTCTTTCTCGTAAAATCAATACCGACGATAGGAAATCAAAATACAAATATTCGTAATATATATTCTCTTTCGAGATATTTCATTCAAGCAAAAAATACGCGTTGCCGACTCCTTTCCAGAGAGCCGCGAAGTTAACGTTGAACGATAGATAGAACGCGCACAGTTAACTATCCCGAAAATCATAGACTATATTCGAAGATTCGCGAAAATTCGATGATAAATTTTATCTTATACCGAAATTATTCTTTATATTTAAAAGAACCGATATAATTTTTTATCGAAGGAAATAAATATTAATACGACTTTAATATACTTAATGATATCTACGTTTCGTTATATTATTGTCGAAGTTAAATGCAAGACTCTCCGTCGCTTATTGACTCGCCCTGCGACCGTAAGCTATTACGGCGTAGCTCTCAGGAGCGTATCTATCGTTCAATGTACTTCGACTTTTTTGAACCGAAAAAGCTGAGAAATAAAAATTTTTATTTTTTGTTAAATTTGCCATATGTTAATAATTAAAATTAAATTTTACTTACGAACAATACGTTGCCAGGTGTATTATTTGACGATCACATCAAGAATAACAGGATTTCTATTTATACGTTCTTAACGTGACATTCAATTGTTTTTTTCACCAAAATATCAATATTTATCGATTTAAATGGTCGAGAAGAATGAATCGAGATAGATGATATGGTTTTGTTTGATGATCAAGGATTATAAATTTTCATGATCCTTCTTTAACATTACGAAATAAATAAAAAAATGATTTTAAAATAAATAAAATTATGTACTGAGTATGTTATTCAAAATATAGTTATTGTAAGTTGGTATCACTGTTACGTACAGGAAGTAAGCAATCGTTCGTCTGACGTTCTTTCCTTAACCGTCGTGCTGTTAGGAGGTACGTATGGACTAATATTTTACGTTTATAGAATCCGTTGGCATCAATCACTCTTCTACATAATTTGTTTAAACAGATATCAGCTTATTCTGTATAAAACATCGGTTTATTTATCTTTTCAGATAAATATTCCGTGTTTATCGTTTAAAATGGCGAAATATTCGTTCGTCGAATATCGTCTCGTTGCAATTGTCGACCCTGCGACACCTGCTTCCCTACGAAAAAAAAAAAAGAAAAGAAAAAACAATTAAATTATCACAATTTTTGTGTTAATCTTTTTTTATTTCTGCTTATTTGATTTCAGAACACAATGGGTCGTTATTCTTACGAGCCACTAAATGCTACGAAATCATGCAAGGCACGAGGCTCTAATCTTCGTGTGCACTTCAAGGTAAATATATCATCGAAAACATATGTTTATTTATTAACGTATGTACGTCGTTATATACCGTTCGTTTGTTAATGGCGATTGTTATTTTTCTAGAATACACACGAAACTGCCCGTGCTATTAAAAACATGGCTTTACGTAGGGCACAAAAATATTTGAAGAATGTGATTGAACACAAAGAGTGCGTACCATTCAGAAGATTCAATGGTGGTGTGGGTCGATGTGCACAGGCGAAACAATTTGGTACAACTCAAGGTAAATATTTAAAAATAATAAAAATGTTCTAAATTGTTGAAAATAATACACACTTGTACTTTCAAATTAATTTTCAACGAGATACGTTACGAAAACACAATCTATATCTTATTCACTTGAGGAGACGTATGCTTCCAGGACGCTGGCCAAAGAAGTCTGCCGAGTTCCTGTTGCAACTTCTGAAAAATGCCGAGAGCAATGCTGACTACCGGGGATTGGACGTGGAACGTCTCGTTATCGATCATATACAAGTCAATCATGCGCCCTGCTTACGTAGGAGAACATACAGAGCGCACGGTCGCATTAATCGTTAGTACATTTATATTATTGGTTTTTTTTTTATATATATATATATATGTTTTTATATATATATATTATTTTTTAATTTTTTTCGAAAAGAAAAAATATATATTTATCGTACTTATTTTTTGATATTACACTTATCATTATGGTTTTTTTGCAGCTTATATGAGTTCTCCCTCCCATATCGAAGTTATATTGACCGAGAAGGAGGATATCGTTTCCAAGGCAACGGAAGAGGAGCCATCTAAAAAAAAATTGAGCAAAAAGAAGCTCGCTAGGCAAAAGGAAAAAATGATGAGAGAATAATTTCTATTTATAATTATCTATTAAAGATACTGAAAACATAATTTGAGGACTACTTTCATTTTCCATATATTCTTATCTACTTCCCTTTTAAATTCCATCATCGATGCTATAGAATCTGTGATTATAAGAACGGTCTATAAAATCATATCGGATATTAAAGGGATATACCTTTGTCTCACGTAGTACTCGTCGATATTTCACAATCACGATTGAAAGAATAATTTCTCAAAAGATAAATATACTTTTTTATTTGCGTCTTATCATAAACAAGAAAAGAAAATCCTTAAACAGATTAAGAAAGAAAAAAAAGAAAGAAAATCATAATAAATGTACTGCAAACAAGAGATACATTACAGGCCATTTTCATAATCCCTGATTTAAATTAATGCGTCGTCACGCACCGAACGTGAAACGTTTGGGTTTCTCATCATTAAATATGACTGAGCCCAGACTGTTGTACGTAAGCTGGGTTATTAAATATTCAATAGGATCTGCGATCGAGATTATAAATTTATGCCAAACTTTTTTATCTCTTTTATCCGCTGAAAAGGATAACGACGGTATTGTCATGCGAATATGAAGAGATAGAATAAATTCAAGAACTTTTTCATTCGCATTATCGTGTTTATTACTCGAATCAATTACAATTAACGACGACAGATTAAGCTTTTTCAATTGTTTTTATTTTTCTCTAATGATTCAATACTTACTACATAAAATGTGTTAGAGAGGGCGAAGAGATAAATACAGCATGAACGTACACGTAGATTTTTACGAATACATAGAATCATCATTGCTTTATTATTCAACGTAAAACTTTTTTCTTCATTGCTCCTTGTTCTCTTGTTTATCTTGTAAACTTACATTTTATTATTCGCTTTCATATGATGCTTTTTTTCTCTTTTTGTTCTTTTTCTTTTTTTTTTTTTTTTGTTTTTTATTTTAATTTATAAATGCTTAATGAGAGACGTTGGAACGTAAAAAGATTAATTAATTCGTAATGTAGAGTATAATAATACGAAATAATTAAATGGGGATATACATAATTAGGTATTGCATTATGCAACGCTATACATAAGTAAATACGTATATTTGATAGGGTTTTACCACTAATCGAAATTATGGATATCCGATACGAGATGACAAATAATTTTCGACCCAAAACCTTCTTTTCGAGTATTTGACACATCTTTTATATTTAAACAATTATCATTGACCTAGCATGATCCTAATGGCGCATATTATCTACAAGTAACGAGATAATAGTTATATGATAACATAATCAAAATTGATACTCTTAACGCAAACACTCCTTACATTTGTACCTTTTACAGAGTAAAACTTTTCAATTCATTTTTTCTTTTTCTTTTTGCGTTGGCCTTTTTTTTAGTCTTGTACGAGGTGGATCAAAAGTTCTTAGGTGATTTAAAAAAAAAAGAAAAACAGAAAAGGAAAATAAAACATCAATTAAACTTTCTCCATGATACTAAGTGCTTTAGTAGGTTAAACTTCTAACTTTAAGAACTGGTTTTGTTATTTGAAAAAAAAAAAAGAAGGAACTAAAACAACAAACAAACAGTCCAAAGAATCTCGAAGTAGGTGAGAACGATTTTTTATTATTTTTCTTTCCTGTTTTTCTTTCAATTCACCCAGGAACTTCTTGGCTCTCAACCCGTACGAATAAAGAAATTAGAAAAGATTTTCGTAGGATGACGAGAAGATAATGTTTTTTTTTTACTTTTCATCTAATCGAACGACAATAGAAATTAGAAGTCGTCGAGCCCGTCGTCTCAATTTTTTATTTTTTTTTCTAAACATACACATAATAGACGTATAAGTAATACTTGCGAATACTTCTTTCGCGAAACGAACCTCTCTCCCACCATTCTTTTCATCCTATTTATTATCCGTGTACGCGTCGCTACTTAATTAATATTATTTAAATAATTGTTTTCCTTTTTCCCCTCTTATTCGTCTTTCATTTTTTTTGTCTTTTTCTATTTTTCGTTTTTTTTTTTTTTTTATTTCTCTTCTCATTTCTATTTTTTTTTTCGGCGCACGTTCCTTACGCGAGGAAGAATGTTATTTTCGATTAAATGTTATTATTAATAAATGTTTATCATTGCTAGTGTGATAGAATATCGGTGTACGCGTTTATAACTCGTACGTATAATCTGCGATAACGAAGAAATATCAAAAAGTATTTTGCAACGAGAAGGAGAATGCGCGTGTGAGACGGACTGTACAGGACTCGTCGAGGAAGGCAACGTTGATTTTTCTTTTAAAAGCCAATGTCAAGAAAGCGGTTCCCGAGTTGTGTTTGGTAAAAACAGGCACAGCAAACCTCCACCTGAAAAACGACGAGATAACGTGAAAAAGAGGTTAACGTGAAAAATAGATAAGGGTCGAAATAAAGTTATAAGATTTGATGCGAGGGGAAGAAAAGTTATCCGATGGGATTCCAGAAGTTTCTTCGGGCGATATCGAGGAGGAATCGTTTTTCTTTCTTCTTCTCCTTCTCCTTCTTCTTTTTTTTATGAGCTCAACGTAACGAAGTTTCGTAGTTTCGCAACTTTCACTCTCGTAGCTTTATAAGAATCCGAGATAAACGGAAAGGAAATAAAACGATAAGATTGGCTCAATAAATCTCTGAATTTCAAGATCACCCGTATTCGTAACTTTTGGCCATATCACGTACGACAACTTTGTTATAGGATAAATTATTAAACGAAAGTAAAGAAATGAGATTAAGAAACGAAGTTTGGGCTTACCGATCAAGAGACCAGCGACGATGAATGTTGGTGCCGGACAATACATGTCCAATAGTTGTGCTATTACGATATTACCGATAATACCGCCGAGACGTGCAGCGACCATCGATATTGCAATACCTGTTGCACGTAAATGAGTTGGAAATACTTCGGTGATAAGACAGTCCAATGCAGCGTTACCGCAACTGATCACACCGCTGAAGAAGGCCGAGACGATGAGATTGTGATATTTGTTGTACACGAAGTACAATCCGATCGAGCAGAGCCCCGACGAGAGCGTACTGAACACTGGAGGATGGTTTAAGGTAGAAACGATATTAAAAATTATTTCCAAAGAAAAGTAAAGAAAAAAGAAAAAGGTAAAAGAACAAAAAAGAAGAAACTTACACGTATATACAGGGCTCTACCAAAAATTGTTTTTCAAGCGATTTTAAATATCGATTGATCGTAAAACTCTTTTCCTATTACATTTTTTTCCTTGACTCCGTAATCATATATATAAATATATATATATATATATATATATATATATATATATATATAAATACCTAATATATAGTTATATATAAACTATATATATATATAGTTTTACGACTTGTGTGTTAAAAAAAAAAAAAAAAAACAAAATTAATGATCAGCCCAAGAAGGGTAATTCGGATTTTTAAGATCGCTTGTGGAACACTTTCGGTCTACCTTCGGGGTTTTATTAATGGGGTAAAAAAAAAAAAATGGATAAAGACAAATTAGATCCTTATAGAAATTACCAAGGAAAAATTTGCGACCAAGACGATCCATTCCCAGAACGGCAACGATATTTGCCGGTATGGCAGAGGCCACGGTAATAAGTGACTCCATAAAAACGGAAGAACCGATTTTATCATTGCAAATATTTTCAATACGATGGGAGCCCTTGTTAACGACGTAATCGGTGACCTCGCATATAGAAGTTGATTGGCCCGGATGATCCCGATGGAATTCGTCGAATCGATTGAACAACTCCGGGAACCACATCATTAACCCATAATAACCGATATGGAAGGTGAAGTTTATAATGATGGAGACCACGGTGAAACGGAGTATCGGTGAGACGAATAATTGACGGCTGTTATCAATTATGTCACCGAGCATCATCTTGCATTTACTCTTTTCCTCGATGCCGGCCTTGACGGGCTCTGGTTCTTGGAAGTCATCGAGGATCAGTTCTTTAACCTGAAAAAAGTTAATATTTTTTTCTTCTTTTCTTTTTTTTTTTTTTTTTTTTTTTTACAATCAAAAATTACAGCACTTGCGTGGGAAGAGATGGAGGAACGATGATAAAAAATGGAAGATGGCGACGGAGACGGATTATACAATATAACGTGACTTACGTTATTATATAAAATGGGTATATTTTTTTATTAAAAATGTGACCAAGTGTACCTTTCTTTTATGTGTAAAATGTGGACATATTGTATCCGTATATATATATATATATATATATATATATATATATATATATACATAAATGTAAATATAAATATAAATAAATAAATATATATATTTATAAATATAAATAATAGTATAATAATATAATAATATTTGTAAATATAAATATAAATATAAATATATATATATATATATATATATATATATATATATATTTATACATAAATGTAAATATAAATATAAATAAATAAATATATATATTTATAAATATAACTAATAGTATAATAATATAATAATATTTGTAAATATAAATATAGATATAAATATATATATATATATATATATATATATATATATATATATATTTATACATAAATGTAAATATAAATATAAATAAATAAATATATATATTTATAAATATAAATAATAGTATAATAATATAATAATATTTGTAAATATAAATATAAATATAAATATATATATATATATATATATATATTTATACGTAAATGTAAATTTGAAAAATTGTATATTTGTTATATACGCATAAAAAATATGTGACGAGGTGTACGTTTTGTGTATGAAACGAAGAAAAAAAAAAAAAGAAATGAAAAGACAAAGAATCGACTTACCGTATAACTGTCGCGAGATCTGCCGGTATTAATGGCATAGATACCGCGGAAGATATCAAGAGCTTCCTGATATCTTCCGCATGATAACAGATATTTTGGGGATTCTGGGAGCAGCAGGAGCAGCCCCGCCACGATGAACGACGGAGCAGCGCAGATCAGCAGGAAGATTCTCCAAGAATTATACGTGAACGCCGCGCTAGTGATACCGATGTCCTGAGGGATGATCAACCATGCCAGTCCTCAATAAAGAAGGAAAATAGAATGAAGGATAAGAAAAATGGGACCAACAGTTGATTATGATTTTTCTCTCTTTCTTTTCTTTTTTCTTTTATTTAATGGCGATCTTACCAGCAACGAAGAGATTTCCGAGTGTCCAGAAAGCAGCCATGAATGAAAGCATGGAGCCTCGTTTTGATTTTGGTTGGAACTCGGCGAAATACGACCAGATGACCGGGCCACTTCCTCCGAGTCTAAAAGAGACGTGGGGTGAGGGGGAGAGGGGGGGGGGAGAGAAAGAAAAATTGTCATATCGATTTGTCATTGAATAATTACGCGATTTTAATCGGACACTTTTTGGGGATTTTAAAACGGATTTCTGTTTTTTTCTTTTTTTTTTTATTTTCCCCTCTTTTCTTTTTATTTTCCTTTATTTTTAATTTGACTTAACAATCCCGCAATATCTCCGATAGTATTAACGAACGAATGGATGGATCGGAAGTCGTTGGACGAGCTTGAAAAAGTTTCTAGATCTAGGCTTTTAAAAATCGCTCACACTTTTTCGAGAGCTTTTCGGACTGATTTTATTTATTTTTTTTTTTGTTTTTCCTTTTTCGTAGACAACAAAATTACAATCCTACCGTTGCAAATCGAGTTTCGCAAAGGTACGAACCTAAATGCGAGTCTACGAAAGATCTCGAAAAAGTTCGATCGATATTTCTGATTCGTTCAGGATCTTTCGATCCATTCTTTGCGTAATCGTTGAAAGTAAAATTAAAAATTAAAAATTTACGAATTACAAATTAACAAATTAACAAATTAAAAATTACAAGTTACATATTAAAAATTAAGAAAAAAAAAAAAGAACAAAAATAGAAAATTGTTACACGTAAAACGAACTTTTTGAATTTGAACGAATATATGTTTTTTTTTTTTAAAACTTACGCGGCGCCGTTTAAGAAACGGAAGAACATGAAGAGTTCGTAGGACTGGCTAAAGCTGGAGGCGACGATGCAAAGGGCGTTCATAAATGATATGGCAATGAGGACCTTGCGACGACCCAAGGCATCCGCGATGGAGCCCCAGGCGTAAGCGCCGGCCATCATGCCGATGAAGATGATCGAGTTGAGCCATCCCTTAGCTTGGGTATCGAGTTTTAGATCACATTGTGCGCTTGGTAGGATGAAGGACATGGAGATAACGTCCATCTCCTCGCTGGTACTGACGAAGCCGCATACCGTGAGCAGGAAGTAATGAAACTTGCCATACTCTGTTTGACAAAATGTTTTATTTTTATTTTTTTTCCTCTGTTAACGAGATACCTTTCTTCTACTTTTTATTTTATTTTTTATTTTCTTTCTTCTACAAATTTTTTCAGAAACGTCCCTTTTAAAAACGCAATCGAACAAAATTTTCTATCCCATTTCGATTCGAAACTTTTCGAGAGGTTCATTCATTCATTTTAAAAATTCTTTTCTTTTTTCTTTTTATTACATTTTTTTTGTTCATTCGCGTTTTCACGTTTCAGAACGGTTTCTTTATTGTTTCACTGTTCATTTATTTTTATTTGTTTTTTTGTTTTTTTTTTTTTTTTTTTTTTTTGGTTCAACGACACTCACCGGTAAGTTCGATGGCCTTTTCGAAATCGGCTTTCGTGCAAGATCCTTTCTCTGGATCTAGGTTCTTTTCCTTTGGCCCGATTCCTACAAAAAGAAAAACGAAGGAAGCATAAAAGAGAAAGGGAAAAAGAAGTGAATAAAAATTTAAAATATTTAAAATAATATGAAATTTAATAAATAAAAATTAATAAAATTTAATAATAAATATTTAATTTAAAAATCGGACAAAAAATCATTAACGTTTTCGTCGACTTTTGTCGGATGTATACGATATTTTGTACGAAAATATTATTAATCAAGATACATTTCGTGATTTAATACAATATTCACGTAGTCATTTTAATATGTAAATTAGGATAATGCTTACGGGCAAGTTCAAGTTCCTTGGAACCACAACCGTTTGGGCGCTCGTCTTTTACATCACACTCTGTAAAAAAAAAGAAAAAAAAAAAAAAAAAAAACAAGGAAAGAAAAAAATAAAAAGACAAAGATATTCGACGAGAACGATCAAGAAAGTACTTGATCATTAATACAGGATGTATCAAAGATCTCTAGAGGAGCCAAATGTTTTTAGATCGTCTTGAAAATTTCACGATTGTAAAGCGACAAGTTAGAAGTGTCTCGGGGAGGATGAATAATTGATTTTAAAACTTGTCAATAAACTCTTGGCCCACCTCGTAAGTGTTAAGTTATATCGAAGGAAAAAAGTACGAGGATGCTCGTACATTATAAATACTTTTCTTTTATATAGAAGTTGTACGTTTCATTTGTTTCTAGAGAAAAATAAGAAATAAGAAACAAAAAAAAAAAAAAAAAGAAATAAAAAGAAAAAGTACGAAAGAAAGTTGAGAAACGCAACGAAGAGATTTTCACTCGCAATTTTGTTTCTTATCTCCTTTCTATCCTCTATCTGGTTCATATAACTATTAATCTATCTATTTTTATATCTGTCTGTCTTATCTATTTTTATTTATTACGATAAATACGATGGATCTGTTAAATTTTCGAACGAAAATTGTTCGAATAGAAATTCGATCGTAACGTCGATATAAATCGATTCGTCGAACGATTTATAATAATTTATAATTAGTTTATTAAGATGAAAGGAATGAAAGTACATACTATCGTTGTGCTTTGAGTCGGGTTCACCTTCTACCATTCTACGATGTCCGTGCAGTTGGGTGGAATCTGGCTTGGTAAATTTATCAGATGTAGCAGTGTCTTCGTGTACGATGATGAAGTTCGTTAGATATTTTGTTGACTATGACGATTAAGCGGACCTTGAACTCTCGGTGAAGTCTTCCTGCTGAATCTGCTCTGATCTGCTGCTGCTTCTCGTCGGCGGGGCTTGGTTCTGCGCTCACTCGCGAGCTACGAACAAAAAAGTTATATCGATGAAGCGAGAACAATTGACGCATATTTTTTTACTTTATTCATTATTTTTCTTATTTTTATTTATTTTTATTTTTTATGTTTTTTTTTTTCTTTTTTCTTAAAGAACATTTTTTATAAGAATGAAGAGTTTATAAGAAATTTATAAGAACATTTTTTTTAAAGAACAATTTTTTTTTTTCAATAAGACAGACCATCATCGTTCATCGAAAAATATCGAAGACTTTATCCCCTATTTTATATCGTTGCAAAACGGATCATGTTAAAGATTGCGTTTAACACAATTATACGGTATATATATATATATTATAATACGTCGAAATGATAATTATTTTTAAAATATTTGAAACATAGTTTTCCTTTTCTCTATTCTTTTTTTTTTTTTTATTTTAATGCACATGCATTATATACAATATATGCGTTAAAAAAAAAAAATATGTATATGCATATGTATGTTAGAGATGAGAAGGAAAAGAAAAATTAATGGGTATTTTTTTCAATAAATGAATAATAGTCAATTTTATATGTCAACGCGAAAGACTATAATATGCCTTGTCGTACGTATTAAATCAATACAAGAGGGTTAAGCAGGGTCAATTTGTAATGGTACTGATAGCGAGCGTGGGATGCAACGTTCTAAAGAACAACGATTTGCAACTTCCCCGATGATCGGAGAGGATAATGAAGGCAGTTTGTAGTAAACGATTTATAAGCGGGACCTAATTTCTTATTCGCTTACATGCTAATACTAAATACTCGACTTTAAACTTTTTCCTCTTACGAAGTGATAATAATAAAACGTTTTGCCGTTCTGGATAAGCGAGTTTAGTTGCTTCCTAGAAATAATAAACAAAACGGAAATAGATAAAAAAAAAAGAAATAAAAAAAACCAGAAGATATAAGATCAAGGGCGAACAAAGAGAGAAAGAGAGAGAGAGAGAGAAAGAGAGAGACTAATAAAAAACAAAAACAAAAAAAAAATACAGAAAATAATAACAATCATGCGATAGCGATTTTTACGTATCGTTAAATTAACGATTTAAATTAACGATTTTAATTTACATGCCTTTTTTGACTAATTACGTATAATTGATATTAATTTTGACTAATTGTCCAAAATATTTGTTCGAACATTATCGAACGAATATATTAGACGATCGATACTGTTGTTATTATTATTTTTTTTTCTTCTTCCTTTATTTATTTATTTATTTTTTTTTGTTATCAATCGTACCACGTGTTTTCTCACGGTTCATCAGCATGGAAATATATGATGTAGTATAATGGTGATGTAGTATAGACGTAACGATCCATTTCACGCGCAATTTTCTCGATCATCTTTGTGATCAGCCGATCGTTACGAATGAAACTTCATAAACCTTGAAACGGACGTGTTATTTGCTAGCGAAATCGAGTCACCTGGACCGTGAGATCGATAAAGCGAGTCTATTGTTAACTATTTCGAGCGATGTGAAAAGGAATATAGGATCTATAAATCTTAATAGAAAAAAAAAAAAAAAAGAAAAAACAAAAGTAAAGAACAGATCGTCAGAACGATTCCTATCGATGATCAGATCGGTAATAATAAATAATTAATCGAGTTGACCGGTACGATTATTTTTTTTAAAAGATATTTCTTTCTGTTTCGTTTTTTTTTTTTTTTTTTTTTTTTAGAAACGCACGCAATACGAAAGGTGAATTTTTTATATTCATTATATTTATTACATTTATATATTTTATTATATTTTTTATATCGCAAAAATATAAAGATAGAGGGTTTATTTAAGAATATAAAATCCGAACGATTTCTTTAGAAATTTTCATATCTAATTGGAATTGGAAAAACGTTGAAATTAGGATGCATTGTTTGTGATAGTTGAGAAGAACGAGGGGGTGAGTAGGAGGGTTAGGAGAAGGGTGAAACAAAATTTTATAGATGGAACAACAAAATTTTCGTTGATGAAGTATCGAAGAATACGGAAAAAGTACGGAGATTTGAATCGTTGAGAGAAAAGAAAGGAAAAAAAAAGAACAAAAATAAATACTCCGACCGTGACAGGACTCGAACCTGCAATCTTCGGATCCGAAGTCCGACGCCTTATCCGTTAGGCCACACGGTCCGATGAAGGGTAGTTTTCATAATATAAAATTTGAACGTTCATAAAAATACACCCCCTTCGTTAAAATTCGTCGTTAATGAAAAATTTCATACGAAAAACGTACAATTCGTACGCCTTATCGATTATTAGATCTAATTCAATCTAAAAAGAAGAACTACATGTAATAATAATAATAATAATATATATATACATCTTTCAATTTATTAATCAATCGTTATCGTCGAGAAAATAATATATATAATTAAAGAAGAGGGTAAAAACGATGAAGGAAAAAAAAAACTAAATAAATAAACAAACTAAACGACGAATGTAATTTGTATGAGAAATAAAAAGATCGGGTCGAAAGTTCCGTGGATGATTTTAACAATCGATTACTCTTCTTCGAATCTTTTTGGATTAATTCTTTTTTTTCTCATCGGAATTTAAACAAACGTAGTTTTACGATCTGAGATAAAAAGTAAGTGTAAAAGATCTAGGGGATCTATTTCTTTCCCCCCTAATAGAGGGGGAAAGAAGAGTGACCGATATTTTAAATTTATTTGGAAACTTTTCGTCTACCCTGTACATTGATTATCCTTACAATTATATACCATAGTGGTAATAATATTTATATTTTACAATTTTTCTTAATCGTTCATTATTATCAAGAGTATGTATATAGGTGCGTATGTATATATATATATAAGAAAAAAAGAAAAAAAGGAATAATACACGAGTAAAAATAAATGAGATAATGACGGTCATTTGTAAGAGAAAAGCAAAACAAAGTGCGAAGAAAAAAAAAATATATATATATATATCTTTCGAGGAATCCTAACTCACGAGTTACATAGCTCGAAGAATGTAATTGACTGGCAAGCGTGTCAGGTTTAAGACGCGTTCTAGAAAACTAGTGAGCATTACTGAACATTGACGGATATCCTGCGCTAAATACTATCTAACAGGCCGACATCATGCGCGCCATTTTGCAAGCCGCTTCTTCCGCGAAGCTTGATATGTAACTCGCGATCGTATTTAATATTACATCGAGTTACATCTTGCTCAAGGAATTAAGGTAATTCCCATTCATTTCGTAGATCGCTCGGGTATTTCTATTTTACATTAATTCTTTGTTCTTCTACTTGTTCTTTTCTTTTTCTTTTCTTTTTTTCTTTTTTTCTTTTCTAAATCTTTCCTTTCAATCCTCAATCTAATTTCTTCGATTAGAAATTATGAATATATATGTATATGTATTTCTTTTTTTTTTTTTTTTTTTTTTCATTATAAAATTGCATATAAATGTTCAGGAAAAATTCGTTTATCAACGAAATCGAGCGGTTTTAATTTTACATAAATTTTTTTGTTCGATTTCTTTTGAGTGGAAGAGAATATTTTCTTTTAATGTGTTTTTTTTTCTCTTGTTATTGTTTCAATCATAGAAAATGATATGATAAATGTTTAATAATTTATACGAGATTGAATTGTTCGTTATGATAAAGATCGGAAATAAGAGAAAAAAAAAAAATTATATATATATATATATAAAGGTGATCGATCTGAAAAGTGATCGTTGATCTATAGAACGAAGAGAAACGTTAAATGCTTCTCGATTTCCATTCGTGATTACGAAACTCAAATAATACTTATTAATTCCTCGGATTGATCCTGATGGATCTATCAATTTTGTAAATAAAATAAATTTTCCATTTGATTTTCGTCGCGACAAAAAAAAAAAAAAAAAAGAAAAAAAAAACATGAAAAGATAATTTTTTCTTTGTCCCGATTAGAAACTAATTGATATTTTTTCGAATTTGAATGATGATTATCGATTGATCGATTAAGGCTAAGAATGAAGATAAACAAAAGAGATAAAAAATGAGAGGAAAAAAAGAAAGAAAAAACAAACAAAGAAAAAATAGATAGATAAAGGTGATCGATCTAAAAATTGATCGTTGATTTATAGAACGAAGGAGGCGGAAGGAGAGGAGAGTGGGGGGGATATTACGAAGATGGAAATATAGCTCAGTGCGGGGTCGTCGTACGAGGCCGTTAATTACACCGGTTGAATCGTCAATTATCCATGGTGGAATCGAGTTCAACGGTCGGTCGAGTCCAATTATTATCGACAATTTGTCCCTGCACAGGTGCGGCACAAACACACAAACACACTCATACACGCGCGAAGTATTAAATAACAATGTTGGACTCGCATTTTACTAAAACGTTTTAGTACGTAACATATTTTGTTCCCCTTCCAATCGAATGTAAACTAGTCGAGCAAATACGAACAGGAACCTTTATTAATTGAAAACAAATCAATTGAGAAATTATTATAATCTTGAATAAATTTCTACTCTCTCTCTCTCTCTCTCTTTTTTTCTGTTTTTTTCTTTTTTTTTTTGTTTTGTTCTTCTTTTTTCTAGTTTTCTACGTTTCGAATTAATTAATTGCTTAATATAACCGAAGGTATGCAACGTAAAATAACCTGTTTCAGAATGAACGATCCTGTATTATTGACTTTCGAATTGTAATTATGTATGGATGCATTATGCACGAATCCATATCCATCTGTATGTATAATAATTACTTATTTATACGTACATGGATCTTAACGTGTATTCGATCTTACATTAATATTATAATGAACTCGTTATACTAATTCCCGCTATGTAAACGTGGAACGTCGATTTTGTAAAAAATTCAAAAAAAAAAAGAAAATGAAAAAAGAGAAAAAAAATAGGCTCGAAAGAAATGTCGTGAACGGTTATAGAAAGGAAAATTAATTCACACGATATTCGAATTAGCCATTAATAAGTATCCTTCAATTTTATCGTCTCAAAAAATTCGATTAGTCGACATTTAGAAAACGCAAGAAAATAAAGTAATAAAATAAAATAAAATAGAATAAAATAAAATAAAATAAAATGAAATAAAATGAAATAAAACAAGTAAAAGGAATTCGAGACGAGATCGATTCCTCTTATTTTTTTCTTCTTCTCCTTCTTCTTCTCCTTTCCTTTTTATTTTTTATTTTTGTTTACGGTTTGTCAACGTTTTTTCTTTTTCTCCCTTTTTGTTATGTTTTTTTTTTTTTTTACAACTACAATTTGTCACCACGTTTCCGATGGATTCTTTCTTTCTTTCCTTTTTCTTTCTTTCTTTCAACGAGTTCAAAACGATCGATCGATCGATCGATCGATCGAAGGAGTTATGAGAGTGTTGAAAAGAGGTCAAGTCGAATGGCGATACTCTCGAAAGCTCTAATCGTGGCGCGAAGTACAGAGAGCCGGCGACGTCGACTGAGTTGTAAGTAAAGCGTTTAGTAATTATCGTCGTGTCTCGCAAGGACATAATAATCAGTCTCATTGCCGACAAATTTGTCGGGGAGGGGGCGGGGGTAGGGTGGGGGAGGAGGAGAGTTGTATTGTCGCAGATAGTCGGTGTATATTAGCGCTTGAGAGAAGCGGTGTCATCACACTCGTTAGAAGGAATCATCGTGCAAAACACCGTTTGCGGGGACGATTTTGCTCCTACGGACGACCATACTAACGCGTTCAAATTAATATATATATATATATATATATATATATATATATATATATATATATATATATTAATTTAATTTTAATTTTTTATTTAATATATATATATTACGAATATATGTATCGTATGTAATATATCATATATGTATATTTGTTCTTTCTTTTTTTTATTTTTTTTTTTTTTTTCTATATTTATACCATTATAGTATAATGGATCGATCGATAATTTAATGTAATTTAATGTAATTTCCTTTTTTTTTTTCGAATACGAAGCTTAAAAATTATCATATATAATATACATATATAATTTATTATATATACACACTCATACAGACACACACACACACACACACACACACACATATATATATATATATATATATATATATATATATTTTATTGACGACGACATTTGTAATTATTATAAAATTTCTATCTTTCTAATTCTATCTATTTGTCTAATGAAATGTGACACATATGTTTAGATATATGTTTTATGTATTTAAAAGAAAATGTAACAACGTGCTCGAGACTCTGTCTAATATTTTTTCCTAAAACGATACTCGTCGTTTATTTCAAAAATATAAAGCAGAAAAAAGTAAACTGCGATGAAAGTTTTACTTACAATCTCTCTCTCTCTCTCTCTTTCCTTCTAATAATCCTAATAAATAAATAATATGCACACTCGTTTGTCTTCCTTCCTGGTTTTTTTTTTTTCTTTCTTTCGATCTTTTCTTTTTTGTTATTTATGCAGCTCGATAATCTGATGAAACACACGTTAGATAAAGTCACTCGATGAAGATTAATTAATTTCGAATTTATAATCGATCGAACGGTACCAGATGCTAGAAACGTTGATAATCTCACGTTATATATATATATATATATATATATATATATATATATATAAATATATAAATATATATATATTTAAAAGACGTTTGAACCGCGTTAGACGGGGCGTGGAGATGAAGTGAGTGTCGGATCGTTGAAGCAACTAAAAACTACCTGCCACCTCCTACTGACTAACACGATATACTACTTGTTACCGTATCCATCCGTTTTATATATCTTTAACTCATAATGCAACGTCTCGACGTTATTGCGATCTCCTTGATTTTTACACCATTTGTTTACTCTGTTTTATGAATAAAACTTATTTTTTTTCTCCCCCCCCCCCCCGAACGCCAGAGCCCCGTGTTTTTTATTTATTTTAAAATTATAAATGGTTGGAAAGGAAGAAAAAAAAGAGGAGAATACATGAATATATATATATATACACAGTAGAAATTAATTTACGCGTATGATGTCTGTCTATGAAAGTTATTTATCTTCTTTTTTTTTTAAGTTCTATGTTTTCTAATAAGATTAGAATTAATTAAAAGAAGAAGAAGAAGAAGAAAAGAAAACATGAAGATTTATAAAGACTTTTGTTGTAGTAGAAAAAATTTGTTTAAGTTATATATATAATAATAATAATATATAAACAAAATATATATATAATAAACAATATATATATATATATAAACAAAAATTCAAACCTATATAACTATACATATTTAAATAATATTTACGAATTATTTAAAACGTCAAATAACTGTAACTAATATGTCAGATATGTTAACTTATTATTAAGTTATTCGTGAAGAATTCTCACATTTAATTCTTACGTATAATAATTAAAAAGAAAAAAAAAAAATTTGTTTCCATAATCGTTCGAATTATTCGCCGAATAAACGTTTGTGTAACGTACGAATGAATTCACTTAACGCTTTTTATGTAAATATTTGTTTTTTTTTTTTTTTTTATTTTTATTTTGTATACTACAATTCGTACAGATACTTTCCTTTTTGTTACAATAAATTATTATAATTGTACGAATCATCATCGGTAGTAAGACGAATTGAAAGGAAAATTTATAGTGTTCTCATTGAAATATTATCACTCTCTCTTTCTCTCTCTTTCATTATCACCCAGTCATACTTTATCATTGATGACTCAGATATGTTCTTCGAGTGGAAGTACATGTGACCATGTAGAACGAATAAATTCTAAAATGCAAAAGAGATTTTTACGGAAATAGACATACGAAGATAATATTTATTCTCTTTTTGTCAATGAAATAAAACACGATTGGTAAGGTCGAACGGCTGACCTTGACCAACGAAAAACAATATGGATACTAAATAAAAAGTAAAAGGAACAAGAAAAGGAAAAAGAAGAAGTAGAAGAAGAAGAAGAAAAAAAGAATGAAAACGCGATGTCCCTCGAAGAAAGAAAAATTCTATCTATATAAAGTGTTCATGTATACATATATACATATATATATATATATATATATATATATATATATGTATGTATGTATGTATATATATCATTTGTATATATAGGATAGGTTGACCTTGTTTGACTGGAGCAAGGATTACCTCCTTGCAACAACGAAGGACGATTAAGAGATATTTTTGACGTTGCATTGCCGGTAGCAATGAAAGAATAAATGATCTGGTGTGTATCTCAAGATGACGTATATTCGTATTTGTAATATTTATTTGAAGGAAATCTCATTAAAAATTATTATCTTACTAAAATAGTTGTATTAATTATATTGTTATATATATATATATATATATATATATAAAATTGTTTGAATTGATATATCGACCATTTTATTATCGTACGCGTCATTGTAACTTATGCGTGTATTTATTATTTTATGCGTTATTATTAATATTCTGTAATACGGAGTCCGGTCTATTGCGACATAGGGATAATAAAAATGACCGTTAACACGGTCTCAAATCGAAAAAAAAATCAGTGTAACATATTTAATTAATTCCATTACCATATACTTAAAATTTAATTTCATCCGATTCGTCCCATAGCCAACGTCAATGCCAATAAATCAAATTTATTAAATCATAAAAAATCATTCGCGATACTTTAGCATTTTTAATCCTGCATTCGTGGGAAACGAACGAATCGATACTTATCAAGGAAAAAAAAGAAACAAAAGGTATCCTTTGTAAATAATAACAAAAGTAAAAGATGCGAATCCGCGATAAGGAGGATCTTAAGTATCGCGAAAGAATTTTCAACAAAATCGTACCTTACGTAAGTGCTATGCTCGCGAACTGATCGATTTCGAGTAGGATACTTTACTTCTCTACGTCATAGTTGTTATAAAATTACTATCACGTATTTGCGTACAGGTCTCTCTCTCTCTCTCTCTCTCTCTCTCTCTCTTTCACTCTCCTTTTCTTTTACCAGAACTAGCAGAGACGTCATCAGAAGTTATTTATATGACATGTATGAGGAGCAAATAGCAAATAGCAAAAAAAAAAAAGAAATAAAAATAAAATAAAAAAAAATCAACGTCGGACATTGGATTTTTGAGAATACGGATTTGATTTGACGATCCTCGGAGACTTCTAAGAAGGATTATTCGTTCCAATAAGATTTTTCACTTTCCTCTCTTACCTCTTCCCTTCTTCTTCTTCTTCTTCTCTTTTTTTCTGTTTCTTTTTTTTTTTTTTTTTTTTTTTGTTATTTCTTTTTCCGTCTAACGAATGCAAGACGGAGGATAAGGATCAAGAGGTAGAGAGGTAGAAGGGGACGAAGAAGACGAAGAAGAGCATGAAGAAGAGGAGGAGGAAATGGAATCGAGAGAACGCACAAACAATTAATTAATATCTACGTTCGACTTTACTGTTGGTTCTTCTTCGCTTGCAGGATAGCACGTGGCTCGATTAAACGGGCCGCTTGTCCGGGCTGTTCCAGCCCTCCGTAGTATAAATATTACGATCTTTCAGAGCGGTTTTAACCGGTTAAATCTTGAAGACTCTAAATATGAAGCCATACGACGAGAAAGAACGAGAGAGAGAGAGAGAGAGAGAGAGTGTGTGATGTCCTCAGGGTGGAAGAGGAGAAAAATCACGTGATCGTCCGTCCGTCCTCGAATCGACAATTGGCTCCGCGAAGAATTTTGCATTCACTTTCAAATTTAAAGATAGAGATAGATATATAGATAGATATAAGAGAGAGAGAGAGAGAGAGAGAGGGGGGGCAGATGTACGTAGGGTGGAAGGGGAGAAAGATCACGCGATCATTCGTCCGTTCATTCGATTCTACAATCGTATCGGTTCGAAAGTAATTTTGCGCTGGCATTCAACAAATTTTCAACCCTAATCGTTCGTCGTCTCTCTTTAAAGAAAAGAAAAAAATAAAAAAAACAAAACAAAACAAAAAAAATCTTACGAATCGAATCTCTCGAAATGTCCTGGAGTCAACACAATTGGATCGAATTATGAGTAATGATCGAAGGTTCAATCGACGGCTACTGATTTATCATCCCCCCTCCCCTCACCCCTCACCCTCACCCTCTGATTCGAATTATTCGAACGTTTATTTTCGTTTTTTTTCTTTCTTACATTTTTTATTTATTTTTGTTTATTTATTTATCTTTTTTTTTTTTTTTTTACGGGTAAGACGCCACTGACACTGTTTACTTGGGTTATATTATATGTGTGTGTGTGTGTGTGTGTGTGTGTATCTTCTCTTTTTAAATTTTCAATAATTAACGATAATCGAACATTTTAATGTATGCATGTATATTTATACACTTATATACGTACATACATATATACATATATACATATTTCGTAATATATTAATGACACAATCGAACGAATCCAAAAATAGAAGAATTAACAGATGTTGTTTGTTTAACGAATAAAGGAATTTATTAATGATTCGCTGAAATGATTTGACGCTTGTTCCATCGTGAAATAAGAAGAAGAAGAAGAAGTAGATGAAGAAGAATGGAGAATGGAGAATGACACTTAACGACACACACACACACACACACACACAGATAGACCCACTCACGTACACTATCGGTAACTATTTTAATCCTATGTAAACATTGTTTAACTAACTATCACTATCGGTTTTAGATATTTAGATGAGTTGAAACTTACGGTGTACGGACTGCCAAGTCTTGGAAAAGTTGCCCGGATTGGGGAACAACCAATGCGAGACGAGAGTGCACAATGCTTATATACGACGGGACCTGATCCCCACTCTAATTTCTTCGAAAATGTTCTTCTCAAGAAAGAGAGAGAGAGAGAGAGAGAAAGAAAGAAAGAAGAGAAGAGAAGAGAAGAGAAGAGAAGAGAAGAGAAGAGAAGAGAAGAGAAGAAACGATACCGATCGAGTCTCAGAGAAAGAGAAGGAGAAAGAGAACGAGAAAGAGAATACGTTATTGTGATAGAGACAGAGAGAGAGAGAGAGAGAGAGAGAGAGAGAGAGGGATGAAGATGAAGATGAGATAGAGAAATGAGAAAGATAAAAAGATCCTTAAGTTCGTATCAACGATAATTTCGCGATCCTTGGCGTTTGTAACAAATCATAATGGAATGAGTATATAAATAAGAATCATTCAATTTAATCGAATTTAAATGATAGAAAACGAAACGAACGAGATGACGTTCGCGGTTATCTACTTCTTGTTCGTTTTCTTCGTCTTCTTGTTCTTCTTCTTCTTCTTCTTCTTCTTCTTCTTTTTCTTCCTTCCTTTTCATTCTTCTTTACTCTCAATTTTTTTTTTCGTCGTCGTTCCATGGAATATACCATCGCATTTAGTTGGAAAATCACTCTGGTTACGTTAGATCAATAAATCTCTGCAAAAGATCTCCTTCTTGTTCGTTTTGTTCCTCTTTCTGTTCTTCTTCTTCTTCTTCTTTTTCTTCCTTCTTTTCATTCTTCTTTACTCTCTATTTTTTTTCTTTCGTTTCTTTTTCGTCGTAGTAGTTCCATGGAATATACCATCGCATTTAGTTGGAAAATCACTCTGGCTACGTTAGATCAATAAATCTCTGCGAGTGTTATTACGTTAGAGAAAGAAAGTTTGTCGATATGATTTATGGAGTTAGAGAAAGATAAACTATGTGGTATCAGCGTGACAAAATTTTGTGGAGAAAAATAAAAGGAAAAGAGAGAGAGAGAGAGAGAGAGAGAGACGATAATGAATCATTTTAGAGACGTTTATTTGCTCGAACGTACATATTTGCAATTGACACCTCCCTCGGCGTTCTTTTCCTGCTACGCTTTATCGTTATTGGTAACCTTGGTACACGTGGGTACACCTTCCCTGTTTAGAATTCGAAAATTGTTTCGTGAAAGGAGAGAAAAGAAAAATTTTGTTTCGAATCAAATTTCTTTTTTTTTTTTTTTTTTTTTTTTTTTAAAGTATGTGACGAAATAGAAAATGTATCGGAAATTTGATTTACCGTATAGTGATAGAATTTCTCGTAAGTACGTTGCCCTTTACTCCTGATTCGTCGTTACATAATAATGCACTTTCTATGTCATCAGGTGAGTTCAAAGTATATCGGTGCTGCTTAAGTAATCCCATTTAAATATTCAATTTATACGTGTAGTTTTGTTTTATTTATTTTTTTTTTTTTTTTTTTTTTTATTTTACGAAGAAACGAAAAGAAAAATGTTCGATACAATGATCTCTCTCTCTCTCTCTCTCTCTCTCTCTATATATATATATATATATATATATATATATATATATATATATCGTACGTATACGTCCGCCATGATGGTCGGCGTACGCCGCGAAAGCCGCCATATTTAATTCGTTCTTCAAAAATATTCATATTTTCGTTGGATATTTTTGGAGAAAACTTGTTATCCGTATATTTTTGTATACACACATCTGTGTATACACGCGTATCTTTTCTTCTTCTTCTTCTTCTTCTTCTTCTTTTTATTATTTTTTTGTCGTTCTCTCTTTCTTTCGCAAATACAAGAAGGCGGATCTTAGATTTACATTAAGAATGGCATTAAATGATGAAAAAAAAAAAAGAGAGAGAGAGAGAGAGATAGAGAGAGAGGGAAAGTAAAAAAACAGAGGAAACCGATCGATAAATCGCGTTTACGTAATAATATTACGTGCGAGACGAGATAACGGAGACTTACGAAAATGTCATGACAATCCTATAATGATCGGGTGGGTTTAACAATAAAAATAGAAACTCGTTGAGGAACGATGATTTTTGGGGTATGAATTCGCATAAAATTCGGGTGTTAAGAGTTTTCATACGTATTTATCGTTGAAACGTCTTCTCGTGCCCGAATGAAATCGTGTTAATTACTGTTACTGTTTGCCGTTGGATTTCAAATGGCTTAACAAGCCGTAAAGTGGAGCCCGCTTTTCGAACCTCGTTTTTGCGCTTATGAATCATTTTATTGTGTAATCGTACCTCTCTTTGTTACTCACTGTCTGCGAAAATTAAGACGATAAAAAAAAAAAAAAAATGGAAAAGAAAAAGAAAACAGCAATGCCTATGATCACGATGATGATGGTGATCATAATGGTAATAATAATAATGACAACAACAATGACAATAAACGAAAGTTCGTCCTAATAAGATCGCCATCTTGGATTATTTATATGATTATCATAAAATTATGAAATTATTCGCTCTTATATTTGTCTCGTTTGTTATTATTTGAGATCGAAACCATAATGCCAGTCAAACGAATGATGCGTGAGCTCTATTAGATTCGTTCGTTTGTACGAACATTCGAATAATTTAATTTTTCAATGAGAAAAATTTACGATCTTGGATCTTCCTTCCTTCTTTCTTTTTTTTTCTTCTTCTTTTTCTTTCTTTTTCTTTTTTTTTTTTTTGCTTCGTATTATCACGGTATTATAGGCGATCGGTAGTGTACATTTATTTGACGTTTGATTTACGTCGATGGAAATTAAAATTTCTATGAGAAATGCGAGTTTGATTGATATTGCCAATTAATTTCTCTTAAGGATTTCTTTACTTCTTTTCTTTTTTTTCTTTTCTTTCTTTCTTTCATCTTTATTACCCCTCCCCAATACATTATCGTTATCGAACAACCGTTATTATTTGCGAAATTGCGTTTCAACTTTCGATCGGGCTCTTCGTCACCAAGAGACTCAAAGAGAAAATAAGAAATCACAGAACTCGCTTACTAGTATTGGTATATACATGCATAAATACGTATGTATTACTTCTCCTCTGCGCGTTTATAAAATACGTGTATTCACTCGTGCATGTATTTTATGTAGATACGTATGTATGAGGAATACGTGGCCTAAATTAATGAAAATGTTTATCCTTTCAATTTACGCCTTGCCGTTTATCTTCTTCGCGAAAAGAACGAACCGATGTTTCTTGTCCATCCTTCTTTTCTTATCTTTCATTATCTATTATTTCTCACTCAGATAAATTGAATATTATTTTATACGTGTATATATATATATATATATATATATATATATATATATATATATATATATATATATATTTTATACTTTGCACACATTTACCGATAGAGTATTAACCGGTAACTTCAACGGTATAAATTCGTTGACGGATAATTGATTTAGGATCTATAATTTATGATTAAGATAGGCATGGGAATAAAAATATACTAGCGTGAAAGTACGTAAGAGTGTAATTTAAATCGCACGATATCTCGTGGAATTTTCCAAAACGCAGTCGGTAAAATAGAGTGCACTCTCTTAGAATATATATATATATATGAAACAGCAATTCATTCCTTTATTATTACGAATTATTTTTTCTCGCTTAGAAATTTATATTTCACGTACGAACCAATACCTAAACTAATATCATTCATATCGATAAACGTCTCACGATGTATTAAACGAAAATATAAAATAATGAATCTTTTTATTTATCGTGTACACGCATTATATTTTTCTTATTATATCAAAATATCATTATATCGTAACGAAAACTTCGGTTATGTTTATACAAAAATGTGACGAAAGGAATTGAAAAAAGAAAAAAAAAAAAGAAAAAAGAATTATAACAGCACAATTCAATTTTCTATGGTTCGTTCCATTTTTTCGTCTCTCTTAATTGTAAACCAGATTCAATATTTATCTTCAGGATGAATTGCAAAAAAATTTTTTATACCGACCGGTGATTCAAAATTCTCTGAAGTAACGTTAACAGGTCGTTTACATATCTCAAGTGATACCGCAACGAATTCTGATTTTAGCGTCTCCTTATCTTTTGTTGTCTCGAGAGACTGATTTAAATACAGCCCCAGCAGGGGGGGGAGAAGAGGTAAGAAGAAGAGAGAGAGATAGAGAGAGAGGTGTTTCAGGAATATCAAAAAATTCGAGACAAGTTTTCTGTCATCTTTGTTTACTAGCGCGAGACAAGAAACGTCATTTTAACCGATAATTTATTATCCCAACGTAATCGATTGTCACCATTTCGCGTAATCAGATATTTGCATACGTACTTGCACGTTAACGTTTCTCACTGTCGACCGTATTTATTACAAAAAAAAAAAAAATACCCCTTCGAGAGAAAAAAAAAAAAAGAAAAAAAGAAAAAAAGAAAAAAGAAAGAAAAAGTGGAGGAAAAAAATATCGCCTCTTTTCCTTACACCCGGTATTACCGTTAACGCCATGATCCTGTGAATAACGAAAGAATAAAAAAAAAAAAAAAAAAAACAAATAGGAAAGAAAAGAAAATTTCGGAAACCAGTAAAAGAAAAATAATGTTTTCCTTCAAAGGAGAGAAGAAAAAAAAGGAAGAAGAAGAAGAAGGAGGAGAATTTACGAGTGAACAGAAAAAAAGAAAAAAAGAAAAGAGAAGGGAAGGAAATATTCGCAAAAAATCTTGAGGACGAAAATTTTTCTTCGGTCAAGTCAAATATATAATATGCATATATATATATATATATATATATATATATATATATATATATATATATATATATATATATATATATATAAAAAGAAGAAAAAGAAGACGGACGAGAAGATACGAAAAATCTCTACGTATAAAGGAGACATCTTGGCTTGTCCAAACTTGAAGCGAAATAAATTCATAAATTCTGAATGCGAGAAAAATATTCAAATAAAAGAAAAGAGAGAGAGAGAGAGAGAAGAAAAAAAAAGAAAAATACTCGAGGAAGCCACACGTTGACGCATACTTACAAGTGGCACACGCGAAAAAATCTCGCTTTTTTTTTGATTTTATTATCTTCTTGAACGATCGTCGATACGAAAGCAACCGAAAAGAGAGAGAGATAGATAGATAGATAGATAGATAGATAGAGAGAGAGAGAGAGAGAGAGAGAGAGAGAGAAGGAAAGAAAAAAATAAGAGAATCAGCACGGATCCACACACACACACACATACACACGCTCACACAACACGTGAGAAAAAAGGTTGTTCGGTGATTCTAATGAATTCGTGTAAACCGCGGCATTATAGCGTATACATTATAAAGTGAGTCATCGAGAACCTTACTGACGTCATCAACGCGCTCGATGGCAGGGGATGGGGGAGGGGGAGGGGGCAATCAACCGGCAAGTAGTATGCTAAAATATGTTGCGTATCGTTTCGATACCACCTAGTTGGTTCTGCATCTGTTTTTTTTTTTTTTTTCTTTTTTTTTTTTAATGCCATGAACGAACGTGCATGCACCTCCGTTCGAGTCGGATCGTTGCAAAAATTTCTACTCGCTCGGGAACAGGAAACTTTCCCCCACCCCTCCCCCGCCCTCACCAACCCCTACCCCGCCCCGCATTCATTGACTATTATCATCGTGCACACGTACGTAGGCAAATGTAAATGAACTTGTAAGAAATAATTGATACGAGTTTAACCTGTTTCGATCGTCCGTGTATTTCTTTGTAATTTTTTTATTTTCTCTCTTTCCCCTCCCCTTCCCTCTACCGCCCCTTCTTTCCATTCAACTTTTCTCGATCGTAGCGTAAGGATGATTTGGAAAAGAAAAGTGGTGGGACGTGGAGGCGGGAACGAAAGGGAGAACGAAAGGAAAAAAAAAAGATCGATAACAAATCGCTTAACGAGAGACGTAATCTCGCGATCGTACGTTTCGAATTGTTTTGAAAACAAAAATTGGAAAACCGAGAGGAAAAATTGTGATCGACAATGGACGGCGAAGTATTCGACGAAATAAAGAAAAAAAAGAAAAAAGATAAAGAAAGAAAGAAAAGGAAGAAGAAAATAAAGAAAGAGAGAAAGAAAAAGGAGAGAGAGAGAGAGAGAGAGAGAGAGAGAGAGAGAGAGAAATTTCTTCTTAAGAATCCCAACGAAATCGTTACGAAATTTTATGAAATCGCTACGAAAGGAAGAAGGGAAAAAAGAAATGAAAAAAGAAATGAAAAAAAGAAAAGAAAAGAAATGGTTCATTTTCGCGCGTCATTTTTGCTGCTTTCTTTCTTGCCTCTCTTCTTTCCCCTCCCCTTTTTTTTTTTTATTTTTTTTTTTTTATTTCTTCCTTTTAAAAATTTTCACCTTTTCTCGCGTTACAAGCACGAGGGTTTTATCGACAAATAACGGATTCAGAGACTATCGCCGATTATTATTCGTATTCTCTATTGTATAAACGTTAATAAATCTGCCTTGGCAATGTGCAAATGAAAAAGAAATCAAGGTTTTTAAATTGACATCGTAAATCAAAAACTTTGTTTGGCATGGTTGATAATTGGCGTAAGTATATATTTATGCGCGGATGTGCGATTTCCTTTTGTGAATCTTGGAAAAAGAGACTTATCGAATGTACCGAACGTATCAAACAGTTTCAAGGTAATTCATATATATGTACATACGTATGGTATGTACGTACGCATGTCGGAATATCGTTTCATTGCGATTCGTTCCCGGAGTATAAGTTCGATCGAAATTTTCCGAACGAAACGAAAGTTTCTAACTGATTTAAAAAAAAAAAAAAAAAAAAAAAAAAAAAAAAAAAAAAAAATAATCAGATCGATCTTTTTAATACTAACTTTTTTTTTCTCAGATCGTAAAACTATTGAAGATGTAGATTGGATGGTAACGTCCAATTAAAAGCTTGAAAAGTTTCCAAAAAAGTAGCAATTGATTTTTGAAATCGTCTAACAACTTTGGACTCAACCTATACCTTACGTACATACGTGTGTATATATGTATTATTCTTAAATTTTTATATCGAAAACAATCGAGTTATTTAGATCGATACGTTCGACTTAAATATCAGAGCGGGCCGAAGTTTAACGAACTGAAAAAAGAAAAATTAGAAAATAAATAAACAAATAAATAAATTGGCCTAAAAGCTATCGAAAAAGAGTAATGCGATAATAAAATCAATCGTTTAAAAACTTTTGACCCATCCTGTACAAATGTGTACGTTCTTTTTCCTTTTCTTCTTCTACTCGAATGAAACGATCTAAATCGATATCGATTGCAGACGTTACGAAAGATCGATCGAACGAATTAGCAAACGGTTTAAATTCGAGTCTTTCGCGGATTCGCATGAGTTTAAAAATGAATCCAACTGTGGACCTTTAGCGTTATTTCTCGTTAAACGTATTTGGTTTTTCGTTCGAACGACGATCTTTCTTAATTTCGAATAAACAAAATCCGTTTTGTCGAGTCTGTTATTTATTTGATCAATATACTTTGAACTAAATTTAATTAGCCTAACTCTGATAAACAATTATTTACACTGACCAAAATGTGTATGTGTGTGTATACTTTATTTATTTTATAAATTTTTTATTCTATAAAATATTTATCATTAATTAATAAAAATACTGATCGAATGAGAAAAAATATTTTGACGAAAATCAAAATCGATAGCGTACGAGTATTACGATATTATACCGGCCTTCATGTTTTATGTGCATAAGTACCGCTTTCTTTTCTTTCCTTCTTTCTTCTTTATTTATATATACATTTTGTTTTTAACTGGCCAAACCGAGCTGTCGACATCGATACAGTTCAACGAACTCCAATAATATTTCAGTCAATCGACAAAGGTTTTCATATTAAATAAAGAAGAAAAAAGATATACGATTTTGTTTTCTTTTTCGATACGTTTTGCGATAATATTTTTGCTTTTTTTTTCTTTTCTTTTCTTTCTCTTCTTTCTTTTTTTTTTTTTTTTTGTTTAATATTCGACACTCTCGTCGATATTCTTCGAAATATTTCGTCGATCTTAAATTTATATTTATCATAGATTTTTCGATTATTTTCTATTCCATTGTTCGACGCAATCGCTCCCATTTTTTCGAATACACATCGACAGTTATACTATATCGACATAATTTGAACTTATTATTGTTTTTTGACTATATTTCTCGAAGCTGTGTTATTTTTCTTTTTTGTTTTTTTTTTTTTTTCTTTTTTAATATTTTGCGTTTCGAACGAAATTCCTTTCACCTTGGAAACGAAGGATAATAATCATCGATGTCAACGTATAATTTAAATAGATTAATAATTTCTGACGTTATCTTTTCGAGAGTAAAGTAAATTTTTAATCTTTCACGTTTAACGAAATTGATTGGGCTTTCAATTTCACACACACACACACACACACATATATATATATATACATACCAAATACTTATGCATATACGAGGTATAATTTGAATTTATCGTCAATTTTATTATCAATTTCAAATGACGTTTCAGAGAGGAATGAAAGAAAAAATTATTACTCTCGAACGATCGGTTAAATTTTTGTGATTAGAAAAAAAAAAAAAAAAAGAAATGGATATCGACACTAGTATCCGAGCGATTTAATCGAAAAAAAGAATAGAAAGAAAAGGTAGAAAGGATCGATTGTAGATATCGACGCGAATAAAATTTAGATTCAACCTTAGGAGGAACGTGTTAAACGACAAGCACTTACACACGCACACAGGGAGACATACACAGAGGTGTTAAACACAGTACTTACATACGTACCTCTAACCTTCGTAGCCTGTTGAATCTCTCTGTCTCTCGTTATTAAAGTTATTCGTATAATCGTGCACGCGAGGCATGATTTTACAGCGTTAGTTTAACCGTTATTTATATCTATCTATGTAATAAATCATGCGCAATAGTCCCATGCGCGCGCGCGTGTGGGCAGCGTTGTTTTCAACTTCTTTCATTCGAGTTCAGCTCCGTTGCGTGTTCATCACGCGTGAAATTATCACGGATAATCATCTTCGTCTTCATCTTCTTATATTCTTATTCTCGCTTTTCAAATACGCGTGCGCACTTTATCTCCTAATAATACACATCTTTTCAACCCTCTTACGTATTTATACATACGTGTGTATTTTCATAAAAGGGCTTAAAAATAAAACGTGCAAAGTGATTCGATAATTTTTTGCATATATATAAATAAATAAATAAATAAATACATATATATATATATATGTATATATATTTTTTATCATTATCGATAGAAGAATTATTTTATTCAATTTATAAAAATTTCATTTATCGCAATTAAATGATCATGTATATGGAAACAACAATGATTTCATCGATAACGATATTATTCTTTTTTTTTTTTTTTTTTTTTTTAGAAGAAAACAAAATTATATATATGGGTGTGCGTAATAAAAAAATTGAAAATATTTTGTACGCATAATCTTCATACGCGCAACTGATCGACCCGTTTAATGTTCAATACTTTTCGATATTGTTAATTAAAAAAAAAAAAAAAAAAAAAAAAAAAAAAGAATTATATACATCTTACTTTAAAGCGATTGTAATCGTTAGAAATTCGTTGCGTAATATTTCTCATGTCTTTTTTACTTTTGTTTGTTTTTTTCTTTTTTTTTTCTTATATTTCTTATCCTTTTATTTTCATTTTTTCCCCGTCAACATTTATTATTTTACGATCGAACGAGCTCACGTATACAAGTAGACAATGTCGAAGGTTTAATACTTTTCAATATTGTTTAATAAAAAAAAAGATTACATCCGTACATACGGCTTATAAGAAGAGCGTGTAAAAATATTGAAAATTCGTTCCATAATAGATTTTTTTTTTTCTTTTCTTTTTATTCTTTCATCTTTTTTCTTTTCCTCCTTCCATTTTTTCATTTCTTTCGAACCCAACTCTTTTATTTTATCGATCGAACGAACGAACCGTAAGGACAGATGATGTTCGAAAGAAAATTCTGTTAATGAATAAAAAAAAAAAGAAAAAAAATTATATACTGCATATCTGGACATACATATACGAATAAAATGATTAGAAATCCCGTTGCGTGGCATTTCTTGTTTTTTTTTATTCTTTTTATTTATTTTTGATTTTTTTCTTTTTTATTTATTTTTTTTTTCTTTTTTTTTTTTGTTCGTCGACAATTTTATTTTATAATCGAACTAACGCACGTACGGATATCGAGTTAATGTTGTTGGTAATAAAATAAAAATCTTTTCATCGTGACGAATGAAAGAGAGATAGAGAGAGATAGAGAGAATTTGAGAGAGAGAGAGAGAGAGAGAGAGAGAGTCGGAACGTAGTAGTACAACGACGATAATGCAGCTTGGTACGGA
Source organism: Dolichovespula saxonica (assembly GCA_911387935.1). Classification (NCBI taxonomy): domain Eukaryota; kingdom Metazoa; phylum Arthropoda; class Insecta; order Hymenoptera; family Vespidae; genus Dolichovespula; species Dolichovespula saxonica. The sequence goes on from OU427001.1 coordinate 5,786,719, forward strand.
CGCGTTTGAACGAGGAGGCCGACTATCTCCGCTTGAAATTCACGCGGCTCATTATCAGGCTTTATAAGCTGATTTAGCGGATAATAGAAAGCATTTTAGCAATGCGTTGACGTACCAGTACTACCGACCACGCCATACTCGCATACTCGCAGTCAGTGAGTAACGTAATATAAGAGAGTATGAGAATGTTTAGAGACATGCATACGTATACGTACGTATATACTTTTACACATATATACATACATACATATATATATTTATTTATTTATCTTGTATATTATTAATTAATAATTTTTAATGGGATTGGAATTTTGCGAATCATCCAAGGAATTGTTATACTACAACAGATGAGAACGTTAGATGAAAGGATGATTTACTTAATTCGTTTTGTTAGAATTTGTGTATAATTAAGATCGTAGTGATTGGAAATAGATATTTCTTTGTTTTTTTTAATAATTGTCATTATCAACATTCGCCATATTTATCTATTTATTTTCAATTTAATTAATTTGTTTTTTTTTTACATACGAAGAATCTAAACGATTGCGTTTTAATACCATCGGATAAAATAGTTTTGACGAATACGATGTGTGTTATTTTTCATTGGTTGTTATACGTTAGTTTAAATAAAAGTTATCGGGGATTAAAAAATGGATCCTTGTCATTATTTACATTCAAATGAGTTCCTGAAATTTTTATGAACTATCGAAACGAAAAAAAAAGGATAAAAAGATAAAGAAAAAAAAAAAATTGTTAAAACTTTTACTCAATTAATTTTTTAAAATAAATATTAATAAAACATTAGATATTAGAAATAGGTATTATGCATAATTAAAATGAATTATCACGTTTCGCCATTGATGTAAATTGAATGATAAATACCGAATATCGCGTATCGTCGTGTATACATAATTCATGTATTAAAGTGTGTAGGTATAAAATTGTTATTCAAATCCTTTTAGCATAACGCGAAAAAGCACGGAGTTTAAATGTGCTTAGAGGTGGTAAGTTTCCACTCTCTTCGTCTTAATCATTTAACAGATGGTCACATAACACGGATTTACCGTTTTAGAGAAATCGTTTGTTTAACATAGTATCGTTAAAATAAACGATGTATTTCTATGATTATATTCATATAAATTATATAAATTATCTACAAACATATTTATGTATATATATACATATATATATATATATATATATATATATATATATATATATATATATATATATAAAACATTAAAGATGTGTGTACATACAATGATCAAAATTATTGAGTTGATCGATAAGTAAAATGACGTCGAATATTTTCATTATTTTATATCCAAATAAAAGGAGTACAATAAAAATTATGTAGTGTCGAATTGGCGCATTATATTTAAAATATTTTAAATATCAAAATATTACATATATTTAAGATATATAAAATATTACAAATGTCGTCATCAATTTTAATATTTTCTAATATTTTATGTATATTTAACATTTTGATATATTATTAATAATGTCAAAATATATATATATATATATATTTTCATATATATTTTGACATTTGTAATATTTTACATATTTTAAACATATAACGCCGGTATTTCTTATCTTATAGCGTGGTATTAGGTTGGCTAATAAATAATGTTGAAGTTCGCAAAATTTTTTCTTTTTTTTTTTTTCTTTTTATTTAAATAAAACGATATTAATATTTTTTCTTAAAAATATTGACACGCTACTTGTTAACAACAAAATTTCAAAATATCCAATGATAATACGTATGAACCAGAGTGTAAAACTAGAGTGTAGAATAAATAAATAAATAAATAATAAACGAAATTAAAAAACAAAATTAGAATTAGATGTGACTCACTTAATCATAATATAATCGAATCTCGCTTCTAATAATACCTCTCATGTACTCCGAGAGTATTTTAGAAATGAAATTAGATAATTAGATCAAACTTACGTAATTACAATAAAATCTCGTTTCTTCGCAAATATCAAATCTACGTAAATACGTACGTACGTACGTACGTATTACAAACGAGAATAAAGAAAAACAAAATAAAAAATATATATAAAAACGAAATTAGTTAATTGGATCTAATCGAGATAATCATAATGAAATCTGACTTTATGATAAATATCAAATTAGCATGTCTAGGTTTTAACGAAAGTATAGAAAAAAAAAGTTAATCAATAATAATAATAAAAATAATAAAAATAAAAAGAAAGATATTTAGAAACGAAATTAGGATTATATCTAATCCGGCTGATCGAAATATGAAATCTCATTTACGATAAATATCAAATCAACATACCTACCTACGTAAGTATTTTAACGAAATTGTGGAGAAGAGAAGAAAGAAAGGGAAAAGAAAAAGACAAAAAGAAAAAAGCAAAATAAGAAGATACTTTACATGTGAAATTAGGATTTTATCGGACTCACCTAATCATAATAAAACCTCGCTTCCGATGAATATCTGAAATCGGCGGTAATTAATTCGAAACGGATCGCAATTAGTTTGTGATACGTTTTAATATACTGTACATATACATATAAATATATATAATATATATATATATATATATGTATATGTGTATATATATATATATATATCTATATCTATATATATTATCTCTATCTCTCTTTCTGGTTCGATCTTCGACTATCTACACTTCCGGTTTCAATGTCACTTTTCGTAGGGCACTATGTACTGTCCAACGGGAGGCGAATAAGAGACAGAGAGAGAATAAACGCCGCGCGACTTGCCGAGGCGTCGATAGAGAGATAACTACATCACTATCGCGAACTGAGGGGTCAGTTGGCCGTACGCTCGACCAAGTACGTCTGTCAATCTGCTCGAGAATCACCGAGCTTGAATCGTCCTCGTACGACGGATTGACGAGGTACATATCTATATACATATGTATATACGTACAAATATATATATACATACATACATACGTACGTACATACATATACATATTTGTATATGTATATATGTATGTACGCACGCATGTATGTATACATATATGCGTGATGTATACATGTATTCATGTATATATGTATGTATATATGTATTTATGTATGTATGTATGTATGAATGTATGAATGTATAAGTGTATGTATGTATGAATATATGTATGTATGTATGTATGTATACATGTATGTAAATATATACATGTGTATATGTATATGTACCGGAAATTACAAAAATGGTCTAACAATATGTCATATATTTATTTATTTATTTAATTTATTTTTAATTGTTTTTTTTTTTTATTTTTTTCTTTTTTTTTTTAGATATATTTTGACGTTCCTTTATTCGTGAATTGTTAAAATTTATTTCTCTACGATGGGACGAATCGGAAAAGTAATTGGGTGTATTGTTTTTGAAGAAAAAAAAAAAAAAATACAATAAAGAAGAGAAAAATTAATAATTTTCTTTGTCGCGCGATTTAAACAAAATCCTTTTTATTTTTCTTTTTTTTTTTTTTTTCTTTTAAATTCGACACGTGTACCCGACTGTAATAAAATATGTATATCTTTGTAATAAATATATATCTCAAATGGCGTAGACCATTTTCATAATCGCCAGCTTATATGTAGAAAGAGAAAAAAAAGAGAAATAAAGTAAGTGTATTATTTTGATGGATTAGTATTAGACGAATATGTCTTTCTAATCTACGCGTTGATTTAATTGATAAAAAGATTCATGTATATATAATATATGTGTATATATTATATGTTCATAATATGTATTATTTTACATCAATAATTTAAATAAATTTTTTATTTTTAAATTTAATTTTTTATTATTTTTTAATATTGGGTTGGATACATACATGCATATGTCCAATTATCTAAATCTTTTCGGACGAGTTACATATATATATATACGTCTTACAATATAATTATATTCTTCATTATTCATATATAAATACATAAACATACATGTATACCTTCTCACGATACTTAATGATCCTAATTTTTGAACTATGTTTACTTCACTTACCTATACCTATGACCGAACGCGCGTACATACACAGATGTATACATTTTTATGTGTTAGAAAAAAAAAAGAAGAAAAAAGCAGGAAATAAAGAAACACATGATTGCATGTGTAATCATACGCCAATGAACGAATTATGGTCGTACAACGTTAAATCGCAAAAAAAAAGAAAAAAAAAGGAAAAAAAGAAGAAGAGAAACATAATGTTCTCTACATTCGTTTGAAAAGAATTACAAATCACATTCTAATTATCTAAATCATAGTATATATGACGTGGATCATTCTCTGTTCAAGAAAAAAAAAAAAATAATAATGATAAAAAATAAAAAAATAAAAAACAAAGAAATAATTCAAGAAGAACAAATGGAATGTTGTTATATTCGCAAGAGAAATGTGCAGGAGGCCATTGACAGAAACAATTTTCACGTGCTATCACTATGGTATGTCTCGAGAAAGTGCATATATATAAATACATACATACATACATACATACATACATACATACATACATACATACATACATACATACATACATACATACATACATACATACATATATATATATATATATAAGCGTTCTATACATCGTGTAACGTTTAATATCGACTATAATTTACATAAAGTGAACAATAGAAATTCACTTTCTACTTTTATTTCTATTTCTCTCTCTCTCTCTCTCTCTCTCTCTCTCTCTCTCTCTCTCTCTCTCTCTCTCTCTCTCTCTATCTATCTATCTATCTATCTATCTATCTCGCACTCACATGTAAAAAAAACACGCAGGTGTTTTTTAATAAGAAAAAAAAAACAAATATGTGAATAATGTCGTTACATTAAAAATAAAAATCTTAAATTACTTTCTTTCGCCTAATCGACATCGTGGACATGATTTCGTTTCCTTTTTCTCTTTTTTTTTTTATACGAGATTCTAACAAAACTTTCTAACCGATTTCAAAGAAATCTTTTTCAAAGCTTTATAGGCTAAATATTTCTTTTTTTTTTTTCTTTTTCATTCGTCGGATCGTATAAAAAAGAAGTTCTCGGTCTCGTGGTCTTACGATCTTACTGAAAAATAAAAAGAAAAAACGAAGGAACGAAAGCGAAAAGAAATAAATCAATAGAAATTTCTGTTCAATTAATTGCGATATATAATTACCTGATTCAAATTGATCGATTAATTTTCAATTGTTACGATCAAACGAACGAGAATTTCCTTGCACGTAATTATTATCGATCGTTCATCGACGAGTAGTTGTAACGAATAAATTTAATTAAAAAAAAAAAAAAAAGAAAAAAGGAAAAAAGATATTGACTCGTGCGTTCATCATTGAAATGATATTATATATACGTTGATATTATTTTAAATCGATATTATTACCAAAGTTTCATCTTATTATTAATAATAATAATAATAATAATAATAATAATAGTAATGATGATGATAATGATGATAATGATAATAATAATAATAATAATAGTAATAAGTTAAAATGATTTTCTCTCGAGTTCGTTCTTGAAGTAAGTATAAATAAAATAAAAAAGAAGAGGCGAGGGAGGGACGGGAGGGAAGGAGGTAGGGTGGGTGGTAGGGAGGGAGGAAGGGTGAAGGGCCAAACCTCCGTACCTCTACGCCCTGTTCAAGTGAAATTACTGTAGAAGACTTTATCCACTTTAGTTGTAGCGACCGTCAGGGCAATCATCCTATTGCCGTACCATAGTATCATGAATGACGGTAAGAAAAGCTACCCAGACCACGGGTGGCCACACGAGTTCCCCTGAAATATTGCGCTCGGCCGATTCTATCTCGTTCAAATTTCCCACGGTCCAATTCGCCCGAGAGAAACAATACTGTAAGACGATATAAATCTTATCGATATATGTATCGTACCAATAACATCGTTTATATGTCCAATTGAAGTGAGATGGAAGGACAATGTGAAAGAAAATAAACAAAAAAAAAAAAATAATAATAATAATAATAATGATAATAGTAATGATAATAATGATCTTACGTCGGACATCCTTCCGTCGTGTACGGAAAAAAAAAGAGAAGAAAAGAAGGATTATAATTAAAAAAAAAAAAAAAAATATCAACGTCCGTCGAAAAGTTTCGTTTTTTCTTTTTTGTTTTTCACACGTGACAACGTACAATAAATCTGTTACGACATAATTTTAATAAATCTGTTACGACAAAATTTTAATAAAACTATTATTCGCGTCGCATTTACATCGAACGATGACGCAATGAAATTTGTGGCCGGTGTTAATACGTAAAGATAAAAATAATGAGAGAAAAAACGAAGATGAACCAAGAGATGTCAACGCGAAGGTAATCAATTATGTCTGCGATGACAAATCCGATCTGAAAATTTTCGTATAGACGAGTATTTTCTATCGGACGTTGCGAGGTTCGAAGGATGAAGGAAAAAAAAAACAAATAAAATAAAAAAAGAAGAAAACGAAAGAAATCCAAACGAAAAGAGAAAATTCAACTCTTCGTCTCCGCTCGCTTGACACATCCGATGGATCGACAGAATAAAAAGAAAAATGAATGAATAAAGGGGGGGATGAGGTGAGAGAAAAGATAAAAAAAAAAATAAAAAAATAAAAGAATTGATCCAATGATCTCGGAGGATCGAATAACGTCGGATTCTCCCCTCGTGCGATAGTCGAACGTGCTTTAAGAAGCAACGACGACAGTGAGATAATGACCCAATTAGATGTCATCTACACGTGAGTCAGATCGCCAATTTATCCATGTCCGGTTACGGTGTTCTAATATATCTCGGTTTGTACGTCTCTCCGAGTTTGGTATAGAAAGGTAAGAAAATAGAGAGAAAGAGAGAGAGAGAGAGAAATACATCATTGGGTGCCTTTAATCGTGCAATCATTGCAAAGCTGCACCTGCGTGCTATATTTTAAAATAATCGCAATGGGATCGTCGATGTTACGAGGTTACCTAAGTAATACTTAATAGGTATATATACATATATAAGTGTTTTATATATATATATATATATATATATAACTTATATATATATATATATAGATTTTTAATAAATTATTAATAATAATAATTTATAATAAATTATTATTATAATTATATTATTATTATTATTATTATTATTATTATTATTATTATTATTATTATTATTATTATTATATTATTATTATTATTATTATTATTATTATTATTATTATTATTATTATTATTATTATCATTATTATTATTATTATAATTATATAATAATTTATAATAAATTATTATTATATATATATATATACATATGTGTTTCTTCTTTATTTTATTCGTTATTCTTTTCTAATTTTTTTCATTTTCTTTTTGTAATTTTATCAGCCTTAGAGAGCCTACGATATGATAGAAAAAAATTGGAATCCGTTCTTCTTTATTTTATTCGTTATTCTTTTCTAATTTTTTTCATTTTCTTTTTTTAATTTTATCAGCCTTAGAGAGCCTACGATATGATAGAAAAAAATTGGAATCCGTTCTTCTTTATTTTCTTTTCTCTTTTTTTATTTATTAATTTCATCAGCCTCGAAGAGCTTACGATAGAGAAAAGAAAAGAAAAAAAGAGAGAGAGAGAAAAGAAAAGAAAGGAAAAGAAAAAAAATTTGTTCGTAAAAATGAAAAGTAAAAAGGAAACATTTTGGAAGTGATCATAGCAAGCAAGCAGGCAAGCAAAATCGTTGGCATACCACGAGAGAACTCAGGAATTTCATCGGCCGTAGTCGTTGCATGCTCTCGGAGTTGAGAAAGGGAAAGAGAGAGAGAGAGAGAGAGAGAGAGAGAGAGAGAGAGAGAGAGAGAGAGGGAGAGAGAGAGAGAGAGAGAGAGGTTCATTGAGAAACGCTATGGCCTGGGGCATTCATACACGGTGAGACAAGTTCTACGGGTTTGCACAACGTCTAAACGTACATATCTTAGCGTACGAAGCCAGATATCTTACTACGATAAATTTTAATCAATGATCATTTTAATTCGTCATATCCTTTCCGTCTTCCATTATTATTTTAATCGCGTACACGGTTACGTCGACCTTTTCAATGATACTTTTAATACGATCGATTCGTATTTATATCGATTGTGTTCTTCCTCTTTATCGTGCAATCGAAAGAGCATCAAACGGACTTTACTCACACATATGTATTTTTTTTGCTTTCTTTTGTATTTTCTTTTTTATTTTGTTTTTTACTTCATACAAACGTTTCGATTAAAACTCTTCATTGTATAAAAATATACGAATAGAGCAAGCGATACGCGTTTGCGAGACATTGTTCAAAACAATAATATCAATGGATTATAGATTATTGCCATTTTTTTTTTTTTTATTAACGTTTCTTAAGAATATAATAAAATTATTTCGATGACAAAAATAATCTTACGAATTAACGAATAATAATCGTTTTATCTTTATCGATTAATATCAAATATATAAATATATACATATATATATATATATATATATATATATATATATTTGTTTTAATATATCGATATTCAATTATACGTCTAAATATTTTTCAAGATCACTTTCTTCTTTCTTCTTCGTTTCCGCGTTCGTTCGTTCGTCCGTTCGATTTCTCTTTCGTTCTTACGATCGATCCTAACGAAATCGATTCACGAGTCTACGTAATAAAGTAAAACTTTATTTTTCCTTCTATGTATCAACGCGACGATTAACTTATTCCAATCGCGACCAAAATCATATTTCTAAGGTTACTTTTGCGTTCTAAGTAAACGTTTCGATTGAATTTTATTTAATTACGTATATTTAATCTAACGTATCGATTTCGAAATGTCGAAACAAAGTATATCGCGTTAGTAGGATCAATTTTGTATTTGGCAAATATTGTATGGGTGGATCAATTTCGATCGTAATATTTGACCCTCGACCGGTAAAGTACGCCTCGCTATGACCCGCGCTTAGTAGCTTAGACGATCTATGATAATCTATGTTGAGTTGGATAGGACGTACGGATGTACGCTCTGCGTGCCAATTCGAATGAACTTTCAACTTTGACAACATTGAAAATAACAACGTTCGTATCATTATATATACGTGTTACGAACGGACAGACCCCGTTCTCCCCTTTTATCCAATTCGAAATTCTTCGCTCGTTTTCATTTCTTTTCCAATCTACATTATTTATAAGGGAAAATGTAGAAACGGATAACGAATTAACGACGAATTCCAGAGATGCGACGGTAATAATTTTTTTCGCTAAAATTATACGCTGAACGAGGTATAATCGACAATTTTTTTTCTTCTTTCGAATATTACGTCGATAAGAATATCAATTGAACATATTGTACGATGGACGATTAAAGATAATCTTAAAATAATCTAAGAACTTTCGTCTGATCCATTGCGATCATAATTGGGCGTAAGTAACATTGAGACGTACGGAAAAATTCGTGCCGATAATATTTTAATAATAATAATAATAATAATAATAATAATTTGATAAACGTGTACTGAAATATAAATTTCCTACGTTTCAAGATCACCAAGAACTTTCCGGACGATCGAATAAACAACGTATATTACTTTCACGTTACATTGCCTTTCCATGGACAAAAATAAATTGATTTTCTTTGGAACGTTTAACCCATGTGTTTACATGCTTACTAAGGACAATCGTGAGATAGAACAACAACGACAACGACAACGACAACAACGACAACGATAATGATGACAATTTAAAGACCAAAAACAACAACGAAAAGAAATATATATATATATATATATATATATATATATATAGAGAGAGAGAGAGAGAGAGAGAGAGAGAGAGAGAGAAAGAGAGAGGGGGAAAAAAGGGGATTAGAAAAACTAAAGACAAAACAGTTTAACTTTCGAACATGAGAATGATGTAAGCAGGAGGAAAGATATCGATCTCGGGATATATAATCACATTCGAGACGGAGATGACGTTGGCAAAGTTAAAACTGGTTCGACGGGACGCGTATTCTCGGCCACCTAGTATACGTATATCCGGTCTGTGAACGCGGCACTCCGCAACTTTCCTACTTCATTCATCGACGCGTTCTCCGGTGGCCTTTGAAGGTTGCACCAAGCGGCACTGCAGGAATCGAGTATATAACCAAGACTGCGTGATCCAGCATGAGCGAGAACATCGACCAGTACTTCACTATAATATAATAATTCCTTCGAAGGAAAAAGATTGATACAATTAACTCTTTCGATGTCTCTCTATCCCTCTTTTCTTTTTCCCGTCTCCGATTCTAATAATAATCCGATTAACACGATCGAGCGTAATTTTTTGCCGATGAGGAAACTAAATGTAAAGGAATTGAATGATTTATACAAATCATGATATTATTCGATGTAACAATCTTGTTTTAACTTTCACCGAAGAAAGGAACACGTTCTCTCGACTTTTATAAATACTGCTTTATACGCGGCTGTATATGTGTATATACATATACGTACGTACGTATGTATGTTTATATACACCGGATAAAGTCAAAGATCGAGCATTTCCTAAACGAGCTGACATTGTTGCGCAACTTTCCTTAAACGGAAATCTTACGATCACAAAAGGTCTTTTCTTTTTTCATACTACTCCGTTCGAAAAAATTTTGTAATCGTTTCAACAAATATATATATATATATATATATATAAAATAAGTACTATTGTAATATTAAAGAAACGGTACTAAAGTTATAATGATCGCACAAATCGTATCGTTGTCCTGAAAATAGAAAAAGAAAAACGAATGAAATTAAAAGAGGAGATAAAGTGAAATAAAAAAAAGAAAAAAGGAAAGAGAAAACAGAAAAAAGGTACGAAAAGATATATAAAAAAAAAAAAAGAACAATTAGAAAGAAACGGAGATTTGCACGAACGAAAAAAAAAAAAAAAGGATAAAAAAAAACAGAAAATTACCATGGCAGTGAACGCGTTAACATTCCCCTCGTTATATCCCGTTAGCAAGGAGAATACAATGAAGAGTATAGAAATAGAGGGGAAGGAACGACGGAGTAGGTAGAGAACGTCTCTGCGATCTCCTCGAAAATTCCATTCTCACAGTATCCTGTCTCTCTGTCGGCGGGGTGTATAGCTCCATACATACATATATATATATATAATATGTATATATATATATATATAACACAACGATATACTCAACAAATATATATATATGAGTAAAGAGTAAGAGAGAGTCGGACACGTGTACTAACACAGAGAAAAGTACCCCGCCACGAAAGAGAACAGATATAAATCGAGAGAGAAAGAGAAAGAGAAAGAAAGAAAGAGATAGATAGATAGAGAGAAAGAGAGAGAGAGAGAGAGAGAGAGGGAGCGAGAGGTACAGGGACACACGTGTGTACGCGACGAGAGTCGCGTGAGGAGTGAAGAGGGGCGAGGTGGCGCCACGACTCTCTCGCGTGCCGAATACGGCGAGGGGCGCTAGTGGTGGGGAGAAATGTTGAATGATCCATAGAGAGAGACTATGAGAGGAGGTGGTATTGGTGTGAGCGTGAGAGCGCGACGGCGGCGCTGCTAGTAGAAGGTGTATTGTGATTGGTCGATAGGACGCGGCACTGTGGACGGATAGTGGGGGTTAAGCGGCTGCACTGGCTTCGGAAATGGCCGCGGGAACGTAGAGAGCGCTTCGTCGGCCGGCGGACGACGACGACGACGAGGACGACGAGGACGACGAAGACGAAGACGAGGACGAGGACAACAACGAGGACGACAACGAGGAAGACGAAAAGGAATATCTCGAGTTATTCGTTGTCCGTTTAATATTACGTGAAGAAAATTTTACGTTTCTCTTTTGTGGAGTGGACGGTAATATCGTCGTTTTAAAGTTACAATGTTTTTATGAGAGGAAGAATTAACTGGTTCGCGACGGAAGGAGATAGGAGACGTATTGGTGAGAGAGAGAGAGAGAGAGGAGATATTCGCGCGTGTAAGTTGAAGAGAGAGAGAGAGAGAGAGAAAGATATAGAGAAAGAAAAGGAGAGAGTAGAGAGAAAGCGAGAGAGAGAGAGAGAGAGAGAGAATTTTACGTTGAAGAGAAATAAAGAAATAAAGAGAGGAAAGACGCAAGAATGGCCGGCGACTACGGAACGCCGAAAACGAACAATGAGATCTTCACTGAGGAGGGAGAGGAGGGAAGGGGTGCGTTAGCGCGGGGAGAACCACATTCCAGAGTGGGCGGCATTCTGGAATGCGATCCACCCGGTAACAGGAATTCACCGAGCAAGCGAGCCTGCAGCGCCGCCGCCACCGCCGCCACCTCCGCCGCCACCTCCGCCACCTCCGCCACCTCCACCGCCTCCGTCTCCGGCGAGGATGAGGACTGCGAAGAAGACGAGGAAGAGCTTGATGAGGAAGCCGACGAAGAGGGTGGTGGTAGAGAAGGTGGAGATGGTGGTGGAGGAGGGATAGTATACAGATATGCTATCCGAACCGCTACCAGTGCTATGTCTTTTATCGAAATCTGCCAGGTAATGTATATACGTGTACACACACATCTATATATATATATATAAAATATTTATATATATATATATATATATATATACGCACAATATGTATTATATATTATATGTATAATATATATATATATATATATATATATATATATATATATATATATATATATATAATGTATATAGATATGTATAATATATATATATATGAGTGTATGTATGTATGTATGTATGTATGTATGTATGCACGTATGTATGTATGTACGTATATATGTATGTACGTATATATATCTGTACTCATTCCAACCCCTAGCTTTTCTTTTTTCTTACTCTTTCCCTTGCCCAGTTTGGTCTCCCTTTGTCGAGGGAGAACAGAATCGATAGGCGATACTCGTGACCTCGAGTCAGTACATTTCGCGGTCACTCGAGTGAGAAGGAGAAGAGAGTATATGCGAAGGGAGGAGAGGGAAGGGGAAGAGAAAAAGGGAATACAAGAGAAAGCACGGTACATTCACGGTCTACGTACATACGTACATACGTACCATATAATATACAGATGCATCCATACATACGTGGTCGCGATATCGTTGCTTTCCTTTTTCCTTTCTTTCTTTATTTATTTATTTATTTATTTTTTGTTGGTTTGTTTGTTCGTTTGTTCTTTCAAATTATTCGAAATTTTTAAGAGGGTATCGAATATAATGCGAAAAGAAAAATAAAGAAAAGATTTGCGACGATATCGAGAGGGATATAAATTTCTCTTCCATCACTCTACTCTCATTCGTTCGTCCTTTCTTTCTTTTTTTTTTTTTTTTCTTTTACAGATACGCCTGCAACATCTCTTCCCGCAATTGGCACCACCCCCGCGATACAAACTCTGCGAGAGCTCGATCGAATTTACCGCCGAATGTTTGGCGAACGACGTTATACGTTATCTACTGAAGGAAGACATTTATCTAATATCGAGAGATCCTGTATCACGCAGCATGCGGCACAACGTATACCGGATGCTGAACAAGCACAGTATACTCTTCACAAGTATGGTCAACCGTTTGAACGTTGTCCCCGATACCGCTTACGAGGCCTTCGTATGCGTCGCCGACGAATTGTTCCTTCGCGGTGGCGTTACGTGGGCGAGAATCGTTTGTTTGTACGCCTTTATGGGGCGATTAGCTCTATGGGCGAGGGACAGGAGGATGCACGCATTGAAAAAGAAATTGCCGTTGTACGTCTCGCGTTATATCGGCGAGGAGATAGCGCACTATATCAAGGGATACGGATGGGTGAGTTTTAAACGCATCCCAGCCTCTCCCCCACCCTCCCCTCAACCCCTATCGGTCACGTAACTTACACATAACACACAAATATACACCGTAATAACGGAGTCGAACGGAACACCTTTCTCCGATTCGTTCCTTTATCAATCCTCTAACCATTCCTTCATTTAATTCTTTCGTTCGATCTTCATTTTCTTTTTGTTTTCATTTTTTCGTCGATAATTATTTTTATTACGAATTCTTCTTTTTTTCTTTTTTTCTTTCGTTCGTTCGCTCGACGAAACGATATCAACGTATCACCGTTTTAAGGGGGATGCGAACCAGATGTTTTTAGATCGTTTTAAAAATCGATCGATCTATCTCCCGAGACTCGTTTGGTTGATCTTCTTCCTCCTCCTCCCCCCCCCCCCTTCAGCCTAGCCCACAATTCTTTCAGATCGTAAAATTACGAGCCTGACATTGAATTTTGGACCCATCTAAGAACCTTCGAACTCGTCCCGCATTGATTCGCTCGAACATACATATTAATTAATCTCGTAAATTGATTTGTATAAATGTTTGTATTCATTCATTTATTTATTTATTGATTGATTTATATTCTTTTTTCCTTTCAACTATACTCTTTCAGGAACAACTTTGCGTGGAGTATCCGGTCGCCGAAGAAGTTAGCGGAGCAGTCTGGAGGAGTCTATTAATGACGGGTGCAACCCTCGGCTTGGTGACCACCATATTAACCGTAACCTCCTGATACAACGTCGCAGGCCGTTGTTTAAACCAGGGTACGTTCCGGTCGAAACCCTTTTGCGTACTTATCTTCTATGAGAACGCGATCAAAAGGATATTCGAACGTGTTCTTTTTTCCCGCGCTTAGGACGCAACCCAACGAAACGAGCGTGACGCTAACTACCGACTACTTCACTACTACAACTACTACAACTACTACTACTACTACTACTACTACTACTACTATCTACTACTACTACTACTACTACTACTACTACTACTACTATTGCTACTATTTCTACTACCATTACTACTACTACCACCACCATCACCATCATCACCAATACTACTAATATATTACCACGCTACACAACTACACACACACACACACACACACACACACACACACACACACACACACACACACACACACATACATGACTTTTGTGCAATAGCACATATTATTTGTCGTTGCGTTTCAACAACGTAATCCTCGCGTGCAATTGATGCAATTGATTCGACGAAAACGAATAGAAACGTAAATCGATCGAAGGGACACGCACCTTCGTATCACTGCCAATCGTCGTCTCTCGCCGTTATATACTTTCAAAAAAAAAAAAAAAAAAAGAAAAAAAAAAAGAAAGAAAATTTCTTTCGCAATTCGATCTATTCGAGAAGAAGATCCACGATATCGGGGCGAGAGAGAAGACGTGGACGAGGAAGAGAACGAAATAGAATTTCTACGTTTCTTCGATAAGCGAATCTATTTCCTTTTCCTTTTGTTTTTCTTTCTTTCTTTCTTGTTTTTTTTTTTTCTTTTGTATTTTTTGTTTACGATTTTTTTTTTGTAACGAATTGTACGTCCACAGGCACGGACGCGCAAACACATACGTACATACATACACGCACGTACACACGAACGCGCCGACTTAGTTGATTTTTTTTATTTTTTATTATTTTCTTTCCTCCTTCCTCCATCTTTATTTTTAATTTCTCCTTTTATTCCGAAGAGAGTTTTAATTTTCCCGCTCTTTAAAGTTATCACGTATCGTTCGCCAATAACGTAGACCATCTTTCCCTCTTCCTTTCCTCCTTTCCCCCGATCCCCTCCATTCCTCTTCTCCCAATTGCAAAATTCGAATTTTGAATCTCTTACGAGCAAACCTAGAATCTCAAAATTACATTGAATTTAGGTAGAAGCAAACTATTTGTATTTATTTCTCTAATTTATTTTAGGTAGAAAATATATTAAATAACAAATTCTATGAAATAATAATAATAATAATAATAATAATAATGATGATGATGATGATGATGATGATGATGATGATGATAATGACGATGATGCTAAAAATGATGATGCTAGATCGATCAAAAAAAAAAAGGAACGATGCGGCACACTCTCATTTTACTTTGTTTTCCTTTTCTCCTCATTATTATTTCTTGTTCGTTTATTTTATTATTATTATTGTTGTTATTATTATTATTGTTATTGTTATTATTATTATTTAGTTCTCTTCTCTCTTGCATGAGAAAAAGAGGCTTCTGGGTATTTTTTTGTTGTTTTCTCAAGAAAGAAAAAATGGTGGCCGCAAAATGTATACCGCATTTTATACATATATATGTATATATATATATATATATACACACACACATATATATATATATATGTATTTCGAATTTTATATATGTACGTCGTCGATTGTTTACAACGCTCTCTCACATGAAAACGAAAAGAGGTTATGTATGATAATTGTCCGGTGATAATAAAGTTTTTTTATGAAGTAAAAAATAAAAAAAGATGAATAAATAAATAAATGAATGAATGAATGAATGAATGAATCGTTTATCCCTTCTCTTACTTTTTTCTTTTTCGTTTTTGTCATTCGCGATCGTTTCGCTCGCCATATTTAAAATTAAAAATAAAATAAGAACGAACGATATCTACATTTCCTTTGCTACACAACTTATTTCGGTAAAAAACTAAAAGAAATATATATATATATATATATATATATATACGATACGATCGATTTAAAGCCGACGAAAAAGTAAATAAATAAAAAATGAAGAAAGATCTAAAAACGATTGAATGAATATTTTCACTTCTTTTTGTAACAACAATTAATACACAGCAACGACGATTATTATAGTAAATAATTTTTTTTGAACGTCCAATCGTCCCATGCCTTCTCTCCCGCGAGAGAATTAGATTAGATATCGGATTTGTTTATAATTTTTTTCGTTTTCTTTTTTTTTTTTTTTTAAGGACAGGGTACCAGAATTAATTAGAACATATCAATAATAATTATGGATTATACACATAATAACAAATTGGAACTTCCAAAAGTGATCGCAACTTTTCCAAATTACTTTATCTTCTATCGATTGTTTTTTTTTTCTTTTTGTTTATTATCTTATTCTCTTTTTATCGCCTCTATCATCTGTGGTAAACGTTAAAATGGTTGTAAGGAGTTGAAGATATCTCATTTATAATTGATTATTTATATCATTTAATAATGATTAGATTCGTCATTGAAATGATCACTTAGTAAAGTACTTAAAACGTAGAAGACACACACACACTCTCTCTCTCTCTCTCTCTCTCTCTCTCTCTCTCTCTCTGTCTTTACATTAAGCCAGACTAGAAGGAAGTAATATTCGCGGTGTGTTTGACACACAATTTAAATGTGACGAATAAATCGTAGATTATAAAAAACACGTACTATGAAAAAATCGTTCTGTCAATTTACGTCACGATTAATTACTACCTTAGTTCTAATTAAATTTCGTGACTGTACAGAAAACAATTGAATCATTTCGTCAATATTTTTTTTGTCTTTTTTTTTATTTTCTCTCTTTCCCTCTCTCACCGTTTTTTAACATGCATTATAGCGAGAATTAACAATCTTCATTTTTTTCTCCTTCTTCGTTTTGTCGTTTGTTCCTTGTATTTATTTATTTGTTTTTTGTTTTATTTATTTTTATTTTTTTTTTTTTTTTTAATAAATCTTCAAAAGTCTCTACTTTAATTTAATTCCGCTAATTATTGACATTATAACTACATATAAGAATGTGTGTTATGTTTATGCATTTATACGTGAATACAACTATGTATATGTAACTGTACAGATTGGAACTACTCTTTTTTCGCGTTTCCCCTGATTATTAATATTATCAATTAATTTATTATTATTATTATTATTATTATTATTATTATTATTATTATTATTATTATTGTTATTATTGTTATCATTATTATTATTATTATTATTATTATTATTATTATTATTATTATTATTATTATTAATATTATTATTATTATTAATATTATTATTATTATTATATATCGACAATAAGTGATCATTGAATCACACGTTCATTAACTTTCAAATATTTGACATATCGTCAGTATTACACACATAAATACTATCTAATATATTAGATAGACAATAAGTATACCAAGGTTTATTTCCTTCTTGTCTCTTTTTTTTTCTTTTTTTTCTTTTTGTTAAATCAGCTATTCAAGATTATATACTTCGTCTTCTTTCTTTCTGTCAAAAATATGTTTGGCTTTGCACAATTTATATTGATAAAGATATTTGGATAAAACCATTTGCAAGTTTCCTCTCTGTTTATTTGTATGTGAGCGCGTGTTTGTTCCGTCTCTTGTGTATAAATTATCAAATAAATTATGCGTGTGTACGTGTTTGCTTTGCCTCATATATATATATATATATATATATATATATATATATATATATATATATATATATATATATATATATATATATATATATATATATATATATATATATATATATATCCAACAAGTATCTTCTGTGTATGTATCTATGCATGTATGTTTGTTTGTCTCTGGTAGATTAATTTATCCAAGTAAATATTACATTAGTATATAATATAGTTAGTATTATAGAGCACATGAAAACACTGTGAAGAGAGAGCTCGTTTGTTAACGCGAATAGAATAAAAATTTTTACCTTAACACGCACGCACGCACGCACGCACGCACGCACACACACACACACG
This sequence comes from Dolichovespula saxonica, assembly GCA_911387935.1. NCBI lineage: Eukaryota > Metazoa > Arthropoda > Insecta > Hymenoptera > Vespidae > Dolichovespula > Dolichovespula saxonica. The sequence goes on from OU427001.1 coordinate 5,805,262, forward strand.
CGCGCTCTCGCTACCAACGAAATTTTTAAAATAAAACATTATTACCGATCCACGAAAAGTGAATGAAATTTCTCGCGCGTACATTGATTTTAATATTTAAAAAAAAAAAACCTTCGTTCCTCCCGAATATTTGTTGTTAAGAACGACCGTATGTAATATCTTTCTAATACTCGTTATAGGGCGGGTGAGGTGGTGGGTGAGGTGGTGGGTGAGGTGGTGGGTGTGAGATCAGAGTCATTTTTTCTCTAAGAAATTTTTTAAAAGCCCGACCGATAGCGTAGATCCAAATACTTTCTAAAATTCTGAATACACAAGGTGTATTATCAATTATTACTTCATAGCTATCACGTAAGTACAATATTATCTCGATTAATTTTGCTTTTTTTTTTCGCGGACATTCACTCTTGAGAAAAATAGATTACGGATAGTTAAAAAAGGAAAGAAGAAGAAGAAGAAGAAGTTAAGAACTTCTTCCTTCTTTTCTTTTTTCTTTCTTTTTTTTC
>OU427001.1:5810764-5825764 GCA_911387935.1 Dolichovespula saxonica
ATTTTTTGATCCATTTGCGCAACAAATGACATTTTACAGGATCGTGCCAATCTCCGCCGCAATGAAAACAAAATGTGTGACCGCATTTGCATGTGACAGGTCTTGCTTCGACGTACTGGACTTTGATAGCATTATTACAATCTGGCGATGGACACCACCTTAATAACCTATTACACTATGAAATAAATAAAGTCTGTATTGTGAGAATTACTTTTAAGATATCAATAGGGACACATTTCCTTTTAAGATATCAATTGGGATACATTTTCTTTTAAAGATATTATTCCTTACCTCAACAAAACTGTTTGTTATCAAGTGCTGATACTTCAATTTAACTTTTGAGTCTTTAACAAGTCGCATAACACTAGCATCATCAACTAAAATGTCACATGCATGAGCGGCGCATGCGATCGTTTGTCCGACACCTTCTTCCATTATTTTGGTTGTGAGATATTCACCCCAGCATCCGGTGCAAAAACGATGTCCACATTCAAGACCAGTCATCATCTAAATAGTATATATATATATATATATATATATATATTTATTTATTTATCTATTTATTACATCTAATAAAAATTTACTACCAATGCAATAACACTTACAGAGGATGGTAAAATCATAAAACAAATTCCACATTCTTCTGTTCCATTTGTAGATGTTCTTCTAGACTGTGAGAAGGACATATAAATTAATAATTTTTCTTATTGTTGCATATTTTATCAAACAACGAGAGAAATATTTATACATAATTATTCTTTTACCAAGGAACTTGGAGAGGACCAACTTCTAGTTATCACAGGACCTTTTCTGAATGGATTAATGACGCGTGCTTCTGCAAATAATTTTTCTTGATCTCCGTCATAAAAGCGTTCCATTAATTTTTCTTTGTCCCACTTAAAATGATTTAGCAAAATACGCGTTGTTGTCGCAGGTATCTAAAGGAAATGTTTCATTTAGACGCACGAATCAAATAATATTCAACGAATCGATCGATCGATCAATCTAATTCTATAAGACATACTTCGACTACAGTGTTGACCTCTTTTATAGAGTCAACCATGTGTTGTACAATTTCTTCTGTGGATAAAACTTCAAATGGATATTCATCGACGTCTGTAGCCCGTTCGCGTTGATTTCCAGATTCTATTTCCATGGCAAAATCAACATCATCCCCGCTGGACTCGTTACCAGAGTCAACATCGTCATAGAGCGTTTCCTCCTCGGAATCCATATTTTTACAAATACAGCAAGTGGTCCCAGCAAGTGTTTAAAACACTGCTGTTTTAAACTTGCGTAATATATACTGCACCTATACAACGAACATCTTTAAATTGACAAATCGAATTGACAAATCTTTGAAAACGTTACGATGACGTACGCATTACTACAGAATTAATAAAGATAAAGATTTCTGTTCCTACAATCAATCCTACATAGAAAGATATATATATATAAAAATTAAAACAATGAGAATAAATCATTGTATTAGAAGGACCGAAACGATTTTCGCTATATCCGAATTTAAAGATGAATCTTCGTAGCCTATGTATATAAATACGTATCTAATTTCTTTGTCCTTAGAAAAAGATTTATAATCTTAACGAATAAATTCAATGTTTTATAAATTTGTAACACCTGTATCCGCGAAACGATTGCGGAGAACAAGGTGAAAAAACAGCTTATGTTTCAGTACATGACGTCATTATTTTCTACTTCCCGAATAAAGCGTCGGACATATCTCATACGATTTTATATATATACACACATATATATATACATATATATATATATATATATATATATATATTTCACTATTAACAAATTTTCTTTATTATTATTCACTCGCGAAACGATGGTTAAACTTTGTCTTTAACGTGGTTAAACGAATAAATTTGAAACTGCTTCGATAATAAGAGGGGAAGTGAAAAATAAAATCAGCTGCCAAAACATCGAAGCGCTCTGCTCCGGCAGCTGATACACCGAACACTGCTGCCACGGGAATAACGATGAAAGGGTCAACATCTCAACGACCAATCACGATTCGAGATAGTACGCATTTCGACCAATAGCGATAAGTGTTTATCGAAGATTGATATTTCCTATCGTTCGTGGACTCGAGAGTAAGAGAGATAGAGATAGAGATAGAGATAGAAAGAGAGAGAGAAAGATAGAAAGAGAGAGAGAGAGAGAGAGAGAGAGAGAGAGAGAAAGAGTGCGTGTGAGAACGGATCGTTCTCGAAATAAATAACCTTTTGTGAACATCAATAGCGGTCTATTTTTTAACGACGAAAATCTTCCCAAGGATATTTCTTTTTTAAATTCATCGGTCTTCGAAACTTTAATATATATTGTATATAAAAGAAAAAAAAATATGAAATAAAATATAATAAAACAAAATATAAACAGTTCTCAGAAACGAAGTGAATTAATTGGTGGACACGAAGTTAAACCGATTTAATTGTCACAAAAAAAGAGAGTGAGAGAGAGAGAGAGAGAGAGAAATAAAAAAAGAATTCACATCGCAGTAAACACAAGGAATACGAACAGAAAAGAAATTGAAAATAATTCTTCTTCGCTATATCGTCCGTTGGCGTGAAAAAAAAAAGTAAAGAAAAATAAATGAATTAAAAATAAAAAACCGGACACCGCAGTGCCGTGATAAAATTAACAAGGAATTTTATCTCCCGATCGATGATACACTGATTATCATCGTCTCGTAACCTTGAAATACACCTTGCAAGGAAACACATCTCTCGCAATATAATTATTTTCTACAAAACGAAACAAGAAAAAAGAAAATGAAACAACGTAGTATCGTCACGCACGACCAGAAATGATTTAAGGGTTCCGACCAATTACACAATTCGATTCGTTGTTTTCAAAATGAAATATCATATACATATGTAGGTTACACTGCGTTAGAACACACGACTCGTGATAATCACTGTATGATATAAACGATGTCTAAAAAAAGGACCTTGAGAGAGAGAGAGAGAGAGAGAGAGAGAGAGAGAGAGAGAGAGAGAGAGAGAGAGAGAGAGAGAACGAGAGTGAGAGAGACACAGCGTTAACCTATAAAAAAAAAATAAACCAAACGAAGAAGTCAAAGTTAGATTGAATTTCTAACCAAACTTTTCATGAAAATAATAATAATAATAATAAAAAGGAAACGGAGCGGTAAGACAGAACGAAATTATTCGAAAAAATAACCAAAAAAAAAAAAAATAAAAAAGAAGAGAAGGCCGATAAATCAGGATCGATCGGTAAAGATGGACACTGTGAAAGATCCCGTTTGAGTTTATCGCTTCGATGATTTTAACCAAAAAAAGAAAGAAAGAAAATATGACATGTTGTTACGATTGAAATTGTTACACGAGAGACACATTGTGTGGTTGTCACTTAACAAGGCAGCGATAGCACAGAGATACACGACGGAACAGACCGAACGACGACGGTCCATAAGAATGCGATATTCGTCGAGTATGTATGTATGTATGTATGTATGTATGTTGTTTTTTTTTTCTTTTTTGTTCTTTTTGGCTCGAAGAAGCGAAAAACGACGTATTTCTTAAGGCACTTTTTTTACTTGCTTTTCTTTTCCTTTTCCCTTCTCTCTTTCTTCGAGGAAAGAACTCGTTAACACTTTGTTGTCACACTTTTAAACGTAGAAAATAGATATTATATTACTCGTAACGGTTGTGTGCACGTCGCCGAGAACGGTGCTTATCGGCTGTCGTATTGGTATATAAACATATGCGCCCCTCGTCCATTGCACTCGTTCTTTCTCGGTCGTGTTCGACGCACTCTCGGAAGTAGTATCTATGAGGGAGAGGAGGGGAGAGAGATAGTGAGAGAAAGAAACAGAGAAAAAGAGAGAGAGAGAGAGAGAGAGAGAGAGAGAAAATGAGACAGAGATAGCCAACAGATAGAGAGATAAGAAAAAGAGAGAGAGAGAGAGAGAGAGAGAGAGAGAGAGAGAGAGAGAGAGAGAGAGAGAGAATAAAAAAGGGCAGCAGGCTACAAGTCGATCTGGAACGCACCATTTACCATGAAGGAAGGAAGGAGAAACGAGCTTATAGCCCGACAACTGCTCTCACGTCCATAACGCTTATATGTGTGTGTATGTGTGTGTGTTTGATTTTCTGCGTGTACGTGATCGTGCGTGTGAGTGTACGCACGTACGCACGTACGTATGTACGTACGTATGTATGTATGTATGTATGTATGTATGTATATGCGTGTACGTGCGTATATATCGGAGGAGGCACACCGAGGAAAGAAGACGAGTTTTTCTTTTCGTATCGAGCGAACGAAGCGTTCCTTCTTTCTTTCTTTCTTGCTTGCTTTCTCTCTCTCTCTCTCTCTCTCGCTTGTCACTTGCACACTATACCACTATTCTTCTTTGTCTCTTTCCCTTTGTCTCTTTTGTCCTTTTCGTCGTTCTGATTACTCGTCTTCCTTCCTCCTTCACCACTTCTTCATCCTCCTCCTCCTCCTCCACCGCCACCTCTTCCTCCTTCTCCTCCTCCTCCTCCTCCTCCTCCTCTTCTTCTTCTTTTCTATGAACGGGTATTTCCGAGTTTTCCTTTTTTCAGTTTCTTCTTTCCCTCTCTCCTTTCTTTTCCTTTCCTTTCGTTGGTTTCCACTTCTTTCCTTTTTTCTTCTTTCTTTTTCTTTTTTTTTTTTTCGTATTTAAGTAAGAAAAGGAGATAGATCGTTAGAGACACGGAATTTCGCGAGTATACTATTCGTCAAGGAGATACAGACTACGGACTCGATTGGTGATATGGTGGTGATATGGTGTGGTGGTGGTGGTGGTGGTGAAGGTGGTGAAGGTGGTGCTGCTGTCGCTGCTGCTACTGCCGCTAGCAGATACTACGAGAGACAGTCGTTCGCCGAGTGGTGTCGCGTCCGTCAACTGCCTCCGAGCTTCTCTTCTACGCCGCTTGAGCGCGCTCACCGCGCACAGCTGACCGGCCAAGGGCGTCGCTATCGATGGAGCATCCCTCGAGCGTGAATACTTTTTTTTTTTTTATAAATATCTTTATTTCCTTCTTTCGATAAATTTTCGAACGATACCGTTACGTTCTTACACGCCTCCCCGCCTCCTTATTACTCAATTTTTTTTCTCACATTGTTTTCATAATTTGACTTTTCTCTTTTCTCTGTTCTTCTTTTTTTGCTTCTTTAAATCCGATTCGGTTTTGCATATTAAAAGGAGAAATAAATAAATTAATATATATGTATATATATATATATATATTTATTTATCTTTTTGTGACAAGTAACGTTTATTAATATAACGCGTATCACAGCGATAAGATTATAATATAATAGAATTATTGGAATAAAAGGAAACATGATTTACCTGGAATGTAAATATCATTTATTTTCCCCATATATAAAAGATGATCTAACCCTCTATAAATAAATATTTCCTTTTTCTCGTTTCTACGAAAAAAAATTATGTAATATATGTATATCGAAATATAACGTATACGAATGTAATTATGTTACACTGATTGTGAGTATAATTTATATTTATACAAAACATTAAAAAAAAATTCTTCGGACACGAAGTAACGATGAATTTTGAGTGGCAATAAAAATTAAATGAAAATTTATAAAAATTACGAATATACACACACACACACACATCTGTATGATTTTTGAAGCCGCATATTATAATTTTTTAAGCAGGGGTCAACCAAAAGGAAATGAAAAGAAAAAGAAATAATTCGAACGAGACTAAAAAAAAAAATTCAATTAATTTTATTTTGTCGTTGACGCCAATGCGTCGTCACGGGCATGGAGCAAAGAAGCCCCGCGGAGCTTTTTCCGTTAAGTCAGGTCCAATGTTATCTGTGTAATGTTAGTTTAAAGATTACTAAAACTGTTACGTCAAAATGAACCCGGCAAGTGTTAAGAACTATACGATTATTGAAAAAATAGGCGCGGGTACTTATGGAAAGGTTTACAAAGCAAAACAAAAGGTAACGATATATATGTGTATACAATTTGAGGTTGGGAATCGGAGTCGTATCTTTCGCACGCGTTGAAAACATATGATTTCAGGAATGTAGATAGGACATATGCGTTAAGGGAGTTTCATACGTTGTCTTTAGATATCGAATTTTTTCTTTCCTTTAAGTTTTTCTGTCATTTTTCCTTGTCTTTTGTTTCTTTTTTTTTTCTTTTTTCTTTTTCATTTTTACAACTTCGTCTCATTGCTCAACAACTCGACGACATATATGAGATACGACATACGTTGATCTTATCGCAAATGTGAATCATTACACGTGTGCGCGAATCATTCGTTCGTATTCGTTTTCTTTTTTGGTTTTGTTCTTTTTTTTTTTTGTTTGTTTGTCGATTTCTTCCTTCGTTCTCTCTTTCGAACAGAAATTATTATTAATGATGACGTATTGAAGATCGAGATCCTGATATTTTTAGATAACTTAATAATTCGATGAAATAAGTAAATAAATAATTAAATATATATATATATATATATATATATATATACATATATACATACATACATATATGAATGAGAAACGTTATTGAAGCAAGTATAAAATAACTATATGTGTATGTAGGTCATTAATGTGTACCATTTACGATTAGTCGATGGTAATATTTATCGAGCTATACCAATATCGAGATATGTATCTTGCGAACAATTGCAATATCTAGAGATAAAAGTTCAATATGAAGAAAATCTTGACTAGATCGTAACGTTCGAATAAATAATAATTTTTTTAATATACACGTTATTCCAGAAATTACTTATTATATATATATATATATATAAAGAGAGAGAGAGAGAGAGAGAAGGAAAAATAATCAAGATATCAAAATTGTTTTTATGTCTAAAGATAAAAATTCAGCGAAACTCTCAATTAAATCGTAACATTCAAATAAATAATAATTTTCTGCATATTTGATATATATATATATATAAATAAAGAGAGAGAGAGAGAGTGTGTGTTAATCTAATTTTCAAATTTATCTCTATATTTAATGATAAAAATTCGACGAAACTCTCGAGTAGATCGTGGCGTTGAAATAAATAACAATTTTTATATGTACATATAATCGATATTCGAAATAATGATTTATTAATTATTTATTTAATAAAAGGAAGAAAAGAAAACGAAAAAGAGAAACAATTTTTCTTAGGAGGAACCATGCGATGTCGTGGCAATAAAATGTATGGACACATCGAAATTTTCAAACTGGGCAATCAACAATATCATGACGGAGATAAGTGTATTGAAGATATTAAATCACGAACATATCGTCAAAATGAAAGAATTTTTCAATATCGAAAAGTGCGTTGAACATCCATCTTTTTCATGTCTTTTTTCTTTTTTTTTACGTAAATCGAATAAAAGAATTAAATTGAATTATATTGAATTAAATCGAATAAAGAATAAAAAGAAAAAAGGATTTTATTACGAACCCGACGGATGAATATAAACGAAATTAAATTTTTATAAATTTTATTTTATTTATACAATACATTTTACTTCAATTTATTTTATTTTATTTTATTTATTGATAATAATTTTATTTTATTATATATATATATATATATATATATATACATATTTAAATGATGGATCAATAGTTCTCAAATGATATCAGACATCGTACGATCATTTTTCAAAAATTTCTAAGATAACATTAGTTTCCTCGGTACGTGAAACTACAAATCTAATACTGATTAAAATATTTAGGAGAAATTCACGAAAAGGAGCAATTGATTTTTTTAAATCACTTCAGAAATATTCATACATTTAGAAACTTTCGATCCATCCTGTGTTATAAATATCGTTAAATTAAATTAATAAAAATAAAATATATATATATATATATATATATATATATATATATATATGTATTAATTTCGTGAATTTGACTCATTTATCGAAACTCGGTGGCTTATTTTCTCTTTTGACTTTAGACGGATATACATTGTAACGGAGTACTGCAATGGCGGCAATCTTTCGAATTTTATTAAGAAGTACGGACAATTGTCTGAAAACGTGTGTAAAAGATTATTACAACAGTTAGGCTTAGCAATAAAATATTTGAAAGAACAAAACATCAGTCATATGGATTTGAAGCCGGAGAATTTATTCCTCGTGAGAGGACCTAATTTGACACTAAAGCTTGGAGGTTCGTTTAATACACATTCTCACGTATAAGTTCGTCAATTTTTTTATTTTTCAATTTTCTTTTTTTTTTCTTCTTTAACTCGGATTGCTCGGAAAATTCGTGACGTTACTTCGACATTTATTTGTGTATGAAAACATGTCAGTACGTGTGTACGTGTATATGCAAGAATGAAAATATAAACAATAGATATAAAACAAAGAAAAAAAATGATAAATAATTGATCAATATATATATATATATATATATATATATATATATATATATATATATGTAAACAATTTTGTGCATATATCAAAACATTTGATCAACCGCTCGTAACATTTTTTTTAATTTTTCTTTTTTTTTTTTGTATTTTCGTAGAATCAAGCGATTCGTTTAAATTTGCGCGTTTCATCGAAGATAAACTTTTCGGACAATCGTACGTGCATCGATTGTAAAGGTCGATCATAAGCATCGATCTTTGATTTATTTCTTGGATCGCTATTTTTTCTTCTCCCTTTCTTGTCTTTTTCTTTCTTTCCTTCTCTTTCATCATTACAGATTTCGGTTTCGCACGGTTCACTAATGTCGAATTCGTTTATGAATTACGTGGGTCACGACTTTACATGGCACCGGAGATCTTATTAGTTAACAAGTACGACGCTCGTAGCGATCTTTGGAGCGTAGGTATAATCATGTATGAGTGCCTATTTGGAAAGCCACCTTATTCTATGATTGATTCGGCAAAATTGGAGCAGCTAATGGTAGGACATCGTGCAATCAAGGTGATTGTTAGAGAGACATTATCATTATTATTATAATTTTGTTTTTATCCTTTTTCTTTTCGCTGGCTTGAACGAAAAGCACAAAAAGAAATAGATTGACGAGAAGATCAAAAAACGTGATCCATCTATTCTAGAATCGTTTGGCAGGTTATCCAATCAAGGTTATTGTTTGAGATACATTATTATTATTATTATTATTATTATTATTATTATTATTATTATTATTATAATTTTTTTTTATATATCTTTTCTTTCTTCGCTGGCTTGAACGAAAAGCACAAAAAAAAAAGAAGATTAACGATAAGATCGAAAAAAGCGATCCATCTATTCTGGAATCGATCGACACGTTGAATTTGTCGCGCACGACTGGCACTCAATTTCGTAGAATTTTTTTCTTTTCTTTTCTTTTTTTCTTCTTCTTCATGTTCGTATCTTCTTCCTAAGACCTTTAAAATTGAAACTTTTGTCATCGGACAAGATTAAATGTCGAATGTAAAAAGTATATGAACGACGTGTAAGAGTCAAAAATAACTGGCAAGACTTTTCAGAGATTTCTTTCGACATTTAAACGATTAAACGATTATCGTCGAACAAGATCTTAGATCCGATGTTAAAGTTATGCTAATAAATTCCATCTGTATCTTTTATTTACACGAAAAACTCTAACGGGTATCAGATTAAATACGGATATATATGAACGTATATATTTACATCGGATTAATGCAGGACTTGACTTTGTTAGACGCGTCATCGTGTATAAATATGAAAATACAAATAAGTTTATGATCTTGCGATCACGTTAATTCTAACGATGGAAATTTGTTAAAGAGTATTTTTTCATTTTTTTCACAACGTTAATCACACAGATTCCAAATGTACCTCCTATTTCCGACAAGTGCAAGAGTCTTCTGTCATCGTTGCTCACGTACGATCCTGAAGCTCGCATAAGCTTCGAGGACTTCTTTAGCAACGCGTATTTGGACTTGGAACATGCGCCGAGCAGGGAAAGTTATCATAAAGGTTTGGAGCTTGCACAAAAGGCTGTTGAAAAGGATCGTAGAAAGGAATTGCAAGAGGCATTCCATTTGTATTGCGAGGCCTTGAGATATTTTATCCCATTATTGATAAGTAAGAATTGTTTTAAACTTTTTCAAACGCACGTTTATATTTATCCATTTCTTTTATTATTATTATTATTTTTTTTTTTTTTAATCGACGATAATTATCTTAATGCATCCCTAATTGCTGTCCATTCTGTCGTCAGACGACAGTGATCCGCAAAAAAAGGAGGCTATGAGGTTACACGTGAACGATTATATAAATCGAGCCGAGGAACTCAAATTGCAATTTAAAGACAAAGAAAGTAATCAGGAAAGGAAGAGGGTTGATCAACAGGTCGAAGAGAGAGAATGCGTTCCAACGACATCGTCTGGAGGGTCGTTATCCCCGTTGAATAGATCCCCGGGACACTCCTTTCGCAAATTACGTTCGTATTTGATGATAAATTATATATACGTATATATATATATATATATATTTTTTTTTTTTCCAAGAAGATTCCAAGTATGAATATTTTTTCTCTCTTACATCTATCTCGTGCTTATAATTTTCTCTCATAAAAATTTCTTAACATTAAATTTACGGAGGTCGTTAATTTGACGAATTAGAAATTTCATATTTAAAAGTGAAAAAACAAAAAGAGAAAAAAAAGAAGTTATAAATATTATTTCTCGTCGATATATTTTGACGCAGATCGATTTATCGCTAATAATATGAACTTTTATAATGAACTGTTATAAAAAATTTATTCGCGAATATAACGAATAAGAATGATTATAAAACGAATTATCGTTGATCTGTTATTAATTTGTGACTTTTTATTTATTAACAAATGATTTGATTTGATTTGATTTGATTTGATTTGATTTTTTTCATTTAATTCAATAAATTAGAAATTCTCAGCAAAAGTACACCGAGTATGGCCGATGCACTCTACATTGGAGAAGTTGGAGTGCAATATCTTTCCGAGGGCAATTACGTTCTAGCTTTAGAAAAATTTCAATTGAGTTTAAGGGTCTTGGTACCGTTGTTGAGTAGAGAACCACTTGGCCATAGAAGAGATCTGCTTCACGAACAGGTGAGTTTGTTATTTATTTTTTTCTTATTCTATTTGGTCTTTCTTTATCTTTGTTTCCTTTATTTTTATTCCGTTAAAGTATATAAAATTATCCAAGTGGACTCGTTATTACACGCCTCTTTGACCATGTGCCAAAAGTTCTTCGACGATATTACAAATTCGATTATCATTATTAATCTTCGAAACTATCTTAGACTCTTTTAATTTGGATTTGTAATTTTACATTGTCACCAAAAAAAAAAAAAAAAAAATAAAAACGTAATTAATCGGGGAAAGTCTTGAAGAAGGATTGATCGATTTTTAAAATCACCCAGTAACTTTTGGATCACCCTGTAGAATTGTTTATCACGGGTTGTGTGTATGTTAGCACTTAATTTTGATAATATCAATTTTCTTGAATTTTTAATATCGTATTTTATTAACTATTTTAAATTTAATTATGTATTTTGTGTGTGTGTGAGTGTGTGTATGCATGGCCGCTGAAATGCATTATTTTTGCATAATCAGCACGACGTATTAAGTAATCCTCCATAAAAAAAAAAATCGTATTTCGCAATATCGTATTACATGAAATCGATACTTATGCATGTATTCGAAGAGACGTAAAATATATATACACTTATATATATAGATACGCATATGTATATATGTATGTATATAGGAAAGCGACATAATATAGAATAAGTTTCGAAGATAAATCGATGATAAGTATAATAAGAAGTAAAGTGAGAAGAATAAGAATATAACGAAGTCCATTTGTCCTTGACTTTGCACATTAGAGAATATATATATATATATCAACGTTTCACAAAAGAGTCTTTTAAGATATTTTTATCAAATATTTTTCAATTTCTACTATTTTCTCTTTTCTTTTTTTTGTTTCGATGAAAATATTTTACCCACCATTGATATTTGCAATATTATTTATTAGTTTACAAATATAGAGATGCAAGATGAAGTGTGATTTTTTTATAATGGAACAAACATAATAATATAATATTATATATAATGATATTACCTATACATATATATATATATATATATATATATATATAACATTATACTTAATGCTATATTATTTATTATCTCAATAATTAGTATATCAACCTAATGGTATATTACTTTGATAATTACTACATTACTCTCTCTCTCTCTCTCTCTCTCTCTCTCTCTCTCTCTCTCTCTCTCTCTCTCTCTCTCTCTCTCTCTCTCTCTCCCCTTCTCTCTGTCTTTAAAAAAAAAACATTACATTATATAACATTATAATATATATTTATTTATATATATATTACACGTATATTAGATAAATAACATATTAGTATTTCCCACCCTCGAATAAAACTCGTAAAAATCCTTTTTCAAGTAAAAAAAAAAAATAAAAAGAAAATTCTAAATTAAATGACGGGGCTCGAGTCAATATAATACAATTAACAATAATTAAAATAAATTATTTTCAGAATTATTTTCATAAATTATGAAATAATTATTACATATCAACAGGTACAACTTTGGATGCGAACGGTCGAAAGTACAAAGGTTCTTTTGTTAGCGAAGAATATGAAATCTCTCCAACGTGACTCTGACTAATATAACGATTGTATAATACAATTCTTATACGTCTTGTTTTCTTTAAATTTTTTTAGCTAAGACTGACCGACTAACATGTATAAGCGATGTTATAAATATGTATATACATACAATATATATTTATATTTAGAAGTACATTCCTATTTATAATACACGTCCCAGTTTCATTTGTCAAATAGTAGAACTACAAAAGCCCATCTTGTATGTCTTACGAAGCTTAAAATTTTTTTATTAAAGGCCTCGAAAAATCTCAAGAAAGTGTAATTTTTTTTTAAATCGTCCGAGAACTTTCAGTCCATCCTAGAACTTTTGACGCACATTACAATATTTATTTATGCATACGTATACTCAATGTTTTTTATTTTTCTTTTTACCTACTTCATCGCGCCGTAATTGTTCGCGCCGACAAAAAAAAGAAAAATGCAAAAAGGAACTCTTCATTCTTCTCATTATTATACGTACGCGAAAGAACGTTAAAAAATCTAATGAGGTTGATCCGGAAAAGATTTTTCTATCCTTTTTATTCGCGCTCATAGCTTTTCTCGTATAACAGTAAAGCATGTTCCTGTGCAAAGAAAAGAAAAAGAAAGAAAGGAAAGTAAACAAACGAAAGAGAAAATATAAACAACGCAAAAAATATATATTATAATGTATTTTTTTTCTCGTAACGATAATAATATCATGAATAATTATGAGTACTAATATAATTGGACCTGTTCCATTATAGTCATATTGTTTCTTGATAAAAATAAAACGAGAAAACAAAAAAATAAATAAACGAAATATTTGAAAAAAAAAATCATACTAACGTGATTTAACTAATCGATAAAACCAATGAGTTACGATAAAATTGAGCTTTTCTTATTGATCGAGGGTCTCCAAAAAAAAAAAAGAAAAAGAAATAATAAAATAATAAAAACAATAAAAAAGAGAATAAAGTAAAAACAGTAAGTAAACGAAATAATTATAAAAACAAATCGTAATAAACAATATTGCAAATCGGAAAATTATCGGAAAAACTCGGAATATTCTAAACGGTTCGAAAGGAAAAGGTGAAGGAAATTTACTCACACAACTATGCTTTACATAAATATATGCAAACCAACCGATACTCACGAGGAACTGACCATATGCGTGACCATGATAATTTCCGTTTTATATTTATAAAAACGGATGAAAATATTTCAACTACATGTCAATTTCATTCATATATATATGCATGTATGTATATATGTATGTATATATGGAAAAATTATGTATATTAATTGTAATAAATATACTCACTTGTTTTTTGTTTGTCATTCGAGAAGATTATAATTAATAAATAATCCAAACCCAAAAATTTTAAAATATCTCAAAACGATATATATATATATATATATATATATATATATATATATGCATATAAATTAAACCACTTTCAAAATCTCATCAACTTATATATATGTGTACATAATACTAATATAAATAGTTCGCTTCGCTTACTCGATACATTACACATATTTATAAATACTATTCATACATGCATATATATATGTATATATATACATATCTATGGAAATTAATTATTATTACACACATATATACATATAGTATTCAAGCAGTATAACAGTATTCGAAACATAGCTTATTCAGTGACGTCATGACTTAGGCATAAATGTGAATAACGTTAATAGGGAGAACGTGATAGACACCTGTCAAAATTGGCAACACGAGTCATATACCATTTATATGGATAAATAAAAGTCACGCTATGTCTCTCTTTTTTCTTCATCTAATTCTTTTTCTTGAAATTACTTCATTCCCGAAATAGATCGCAATATATCTCCAAAAAGAAAAGGAAAAAAGTATATGCGCGTGTGTATATATATATATATATACGTGCGCGTGCGCGCGCGCACACACACACACACACACACACACACACACATATTATATATATACACGCCCACATTAGAAGAGCGAAGGATAGAGAGAGAGAGAGAGAAAAAAAAAAGAAGAAAGAAAAAAGGAAAGAAAGAAAAATATAAAGAAGAAAACTACAAGATTGGAGTTTCTTCAAACGGAAAAAGATGGCGCTGGTGAGATCGCATCACCCCCTGCGACTTCCGGTTGGAGCACGTGATATCTAACGGTCGCCGTTGCTCCGAAGCGTCATGGAAATTTCCGATTCTCGAGCAACAACGCAACGCAACTAAATTGCTCTCACCCCCCCCCTCTATCCCGTATCTACCTACCTACCTACCGCCCTCCTACCCTCCCTCCCTCTTCCCTTCCCCCTTCCGCCCACTAATCCCTCCTATCCCCTCTACGCCGCACATCCAA